>JAVFBZ010155720.1:48956-67034 GCA_032466195.1 Katharina tunicata | reverse complement strand
GCGCACAGTTTAGGAGTGTTTATGACTGGTACCTCCAATGTTTGAGCTAGGCCTATTTTGGGGTCTCTTTGAAAGGCCCCAGGACCCACACGCAGCAGCTGCGCCCCGGCAGAAATCACTTTCTGTTTATTTCATATTGATATGTGAATACTCCACCGCTTAGATATTAGTACCTCGTTCGTATGACCAAAAGGCCCTGGGCTCCCGGTCTATAGGTGTGTTGTTCTAATTGAGTGAATTCAAATAATAAGATGTTATACTTTAATTTTAAACAGCGACAATGAATTTATACTGCGCAACGTTTGGGTTGGCTTGTTCCATTCCCTAGGGCAGGCTGTTTTGAGAAGAAAATATTCAAGATAGCTGTGACAGAAGATTCAGTGTAATTGTTAAGATGTATTGCGAGTGTTATGTGTGTGGATTGTTTGCTCTTTTGAAAGGCAGTAAGAAAATGAGACAGATGTTTGGAATGGGTTGTAGAAGGATTGATACTTTATGGAGATCAAATATTGGAAGAATTTTTAATTGTTTGAAAAGAGGTGGGGTAGCCTATATATATTTTTGTATAAATGTAGAGAAAGAAAATTTTGCTTGCCCCCACCGGGATTCGAACTCGGGTCTCTGGCTATCAGGGCCAACGCTCTAACCGACTGAGCTACAGAGGCTCACGGTAGAACTAACGAATTTATATATATATATTTGTATACATGTAGAGAAAGAAAATTTTGCTTGCCTCCGCCGGAATTTATATATATATATGTGTACGACGTTGTGATGGTGCGATAAAACGAACAGCCCTGTTTGTAGAATGTGTAATGGATTTAGATGCGTCTGAAATGTATTTCCCCAAGTTATATTTCCGTACATAAATACGGCTAGATCAATGAATAATAGAAAATAAATAACGTGTTTTTATTAAGAAAATCTTTTATATGCGTTAGCAAACCCCTTTCTTGAAATTCCTTGAAACTTTAGAGGTTATAGTTTATTTGCGTTTTCCAGTTTAAAAATTTCCCAAGAAATTTGTAGTTTTATCCCCTTTCTAGAGTTTCACCACATAATTGGAGAGTACAGGCGAAATAGGAGTTTGATGTTTGGTGACAGTCAGGGTTGATTATCATGTATTATGTTTTTTTAACATTCAAAGATAACCTATTTGAACACAACCATTTGTATATTTATTGTAACTCATGAGACATGGTTGTAATCGTTTCAGTAGGGTTATTACATGAAATTATTACCTCGCAGGCTGTTGCATGTGACGTTAAATGATAGGCACGAAAACCAAACTGATTTGGATTTAATATATCGTGACTTTCGAGGTAATCTTTTACGGAAATAAAATCTACGTTTTCAAATATTTTACTCAAGGATGGTAATACCGAAATTGGTCTATAATTTAAAAAAAAAAGGCGTTTCCCAGCTTTATAAATCGGGCAAACTTTTGCAGTTTTTAAACAGTCAGAAAAGAAGACATGGGAAAACAATAAATTAATGAGTTGGATAATGTTTTTAAATTAATGAGATGAGACATAGGTTCCGAAATTTCAGAGTAAACTACTTTAATACTTGACATGCATACATCGTCACACTCAGGCGAGGACAACTTTAGACCAGATATTACACTTTGTAAGTCAGTTCTATAAGTGTTATACGTTTGTCTTGCTATATAAAGTCTAACATTGTCAAAAGATACCCGTCACTTTGTAAGAAATATTCATCGTATATAAATCACCAGAATCTGCAATAATCCTTAAGGAATGGCAGATGTAAAGGAACATGTAAAGGAATATACCATGAATAGTTCTTCCTGAAGAACTCCGGTGGCTGCGGAGTTCGCGGGGTGGTTTTTACGAGTTTTTTTCCCTGTTTCCACCTTACACCAGCAATTAAATCATATATGTGTAATACTATTATGTACGACGTTAAACACCAATCAAACAAACAAACCCTGAAGAACTCTTGAATATGGCACTGGTTATTCTATTCGGGGAATGTCCCTTAACGCGTTAGTTTACAGACAACGAGATTAAAACGAGTGCCTCGCCTTTTGAAGACACGCCATTAGTTATTTTATTGTATTTTCGTTTGTTGGGATAACAAGCACTCTCTGACAATGAACAGATTCTAGTTGAGTTCATTTGTAGGTCCATATTTCTACTCACGTGGAATAGTTCCCGTTTATTTGTAGGAATGTAACTTTAAAGAAACCTAACCGAAAGAGAGGAGGAAGAAAAGAGGAAGATTAAAAAGAAGAAGCAGAAGAAGAAGAGGAAGAAAATGATGATGATGAAGAAGAAAATAGACCACTCGTAAACAACAGACATTTTCAACAGCCTCTCGGTTAAATTAATAAATTAGATTTCGAATATATACATTTAATATCTCTAGCCGTGATTCCGAATATTAATATGTTGACGAATAAGGTGGATAAAAAAAAGCAAACGAATCGAACTGTACCAATATTTTCCTAGGAATTGCTATTTATTTTAGGTATAGGATTTTTTAAAATTAACATTACCTTTGTTTCAGAACTATACTGTGTATCGTGCATTAAGCTAGTATATTAATTTTTAAAATATATTTAGGTTATCCAGAACAACTCGAGATTCAGGTCTATCTAGAAACTTGTCTCTGAGAATTGATCTAAAATAATTAATCGACTTTAATTAGTCGACTTTTAACTGTGCCAGTGTGATTACTCTGGACAAAAATATATAAAGCCCTCTAGCTCACATGTTCTATCTTAAGTCATCATACGTATTCTACTTTTTGGACAGCAGCTTTATTTTTGTTCCATAACTATTATTTTAGTAATTATACCTCCGTCCTCATACATGCAAATCTTCGAGATGGCTAAGCAGCAGACAATACACCCCGGCCAACACACACCCCTCGTTCCCGTTCTCCCCAACCTGGACCTTCGAGTCCGCCTAATCCTTCCACTCCAACCCTTCCCCCCACATGTCTGACCGTTCCTATTCTGATTCCCTGAAATCACCACCCTCAGTTCCACGTAATGTTCAGTTTAATAATAAGGAAAGTAATACAGTTTTGAAATTCAGATATACCACCTCATCTAATTGGCACCTTCCTAAAGTAACCAAAAAGATTTTGTTATTAGGAGATTCTAATTTGGCTAGAATTAACTTACCACCTCACCCTGATATATCCAAGTAACATTCAATTCATTTCGGACACTCGCTCAAAATTATGAAGGGTCTCAACCGGAAATTCTTATACTAAATGTTGGAATAAACAACAAGAAAGCCCCAAGGACAATTTCACAAATGCAAAACATGATGACAAGTATTAGGCAGACATTCTCCAAATCTCTTTTGCATTTTGTAGAGCTACAGTCATTATCAAAATTACCAGCAAATGACATTTCGGCCTCAAAAGATCGTAATTCTGCAGCTACCAACATGACCAGACAGAACATAATCCCTAAAATAGATCTATCTAAATGTAGAGTCGGGATCACATTCATTGGACTGAAAACACAGCAAATTGCTTGTATTAACATTGGCTTATACACTTTGGTTTAAACTAGATTTGGTAAAGGCAAGGTCAACCCCAATTTCGGCTTAGGTACAAATAATGTAACCCTTACCAAATATCTCATCTTAACGGTCTCTCCTTCGTCCCATCCCCCAAGAAATATTCTGACAGAGATTTTAAGATTCAGAAATCCATGCAGTTATATATTCGGTTATCGCGATACTTTGGCTAGTGCAGATAGATACAGAAGCTGTGATTGGCAGAAAAAAACGTTTTCTGAAACTGTTGCAACTCAATTTGAAATGTAATGATTTCGAGTCCAATGGTTGAATGTACCAGCAAAAAAAAAGCTGTGTTATGGGCAAAAGATTCAGTCCCAATTTTGTCTCAATCTGAGTGGGAACATGAAGCTCTTGGAAAGTGTGGTAAACAGCCCGTGCTGTACCTTAGATATTTGGATGATATATTTATTCTTTTGATAGCATTCCTAAGATGTTTCCCCTCATTTCATTTGATTATGAGTAATGCTTTAATGAATTGTCGAGCGAATATTGGGAAAAATGTCTTTCTCTCGCCGCCCCGAACTTTAAGAACTGAGCCAACACGATCTTCCTCTAATGCCCTTCTAGAAGCATTCATACGTAACCAGAGATAACAACTTTTGCAGTGACCACTGTCCTGTCTATACTATCTTGTAATCAGCGATATACATAGACTTCCAAAATATAACTGTGTTGTATTAAACTACAATAAAGCCGATTGGGATCTTTACTAAACAATCTTGTAAATGTAGACTGGGACACTGCTGTTGGACCATCTTGTCACAACATTGATGATATGTATTTCTTTATTTGTAACGCGATAGTGGAGGCTTCTCATAAAGCTATATCGCACAAAAAAGCTCGAAAAAATCCAAGGGATAATGCCTGGATGACTAATGATATTAAGACCGAAATAAAATGTCGCGACAAGCTGTTCAAAAGCTCGAGGAGATATCGGACATAGCATAATATCCAGGCCTATAGTCATAGGCATAGTTATTCCTAGCTTACCAGATCATCCTGGTCATTTTTTAAGTGAAATAATAGTTTCACAGGAATTGTACCACCCCCGCTTCCATCAAAGATGCCGGCTCTGTTCTCGTTGCGGCTTTGGTTCCCAGAGGATATTCTTCTCGACTTCTTCGCAATATTAAATCTGAAACCCTCAGAAAACTGAACAGTTATAATGTAGGCCAATTTACAGAATCTATATCACCCTGAAATATTGTCAGACAGGTCTTCCAAATGTATGAAGACTAGATGTAAGCTAAATTATTACATATATACCAGAGAGGTCTTTCTTTGCCGGGGAACAAACTAAAAACGTTTATCATTTGGCAGATTTTTTAAACTGTGATTCTGAAAAGAAGGTATGACTTGTAAAAAGTGTCCCACAGTATGTTGGAGAAACCAAAAATCCTCTTAGACTTAGAGCCAACATTCTTTTGAGTACAATCGGACTACAGCTGATTAGCTCCCCATATAGGTGAACATTTCTCCCTTCCTGGCAATTCGGTCATAGATCATTTTGAAATCATGCCGATTGAGAAAAAACAACAAACAACTGTTTTTCCTTCTGGAGAGGAAACGGAAACGCTTAGAGAGAGAAGCCCATTGGATTAAAATACTGTGTATCAAACTTTGTATCCAATGTGTTTCAACCTTGAACCAGGTAAAGGCTCAAGGGCAGAACTTATTCTGTTTGTATTCCAAAATGACCAGCATAGCACCATAGCACTACAAACTTGTGAATTTATCTAAAACATGAGATGAGTTATCGGTTAAGTCGATATCCCTGTGCCAGTGTGATTAATTACTGCATGTTGACAAAAATATTTAAACTAAAAATTGTTGCATTGAATAACGGTACCTATTCATTATTGGAACACAGATTTTATCGACATCAACTTCTCCTTTGTTATTTCACACGGCGTATCGACACATTTATAATATGTAATTATACTTGATAAAGGCAATAGTAGTAACTTTGTCGAAACGTAGTGTGAAATAACTAGGAAGAAGCTGATATCCATAAATTCTGTGTTCCAATGACGATTCTGTTAGTTTATTTTATATCTTTTCTTAAAACCTTTGCAAAAGGAATGCGTATTTATCTGTGAAATACATTTTGCAAATAAGTAAAACCATGGAAGTAAAGCTGCTTTACTTCTATGGTAAAACTGATTTACAAAAGCTTTCATGGAAAAGGACCGTCGAAATATTGAAATGAAATCAGTGGATGTGGCTATATTATCAAATGTCTAACGTAAAAGTTACGTCCCTTTATTGGAAACAAAACTCACAGAGTCTCTCTCCTACGCTTGAAAATGGCGGCGGGCCCAATCGCCGAACGAAATCAAGGTTTGTTAACATTAATTACTTGTTTTAATATAATTGGCGAATGATCTGTTGTTATGGAAATTATCTTGCGTTGATAGTGGGTGTTTTATCTCACTTTTTTTATGACCATTTGGCCAATATCCCTGAGTATGTTTTGGTCCTGTCTTTTAGACGTTGAGAAAACGTGTTCTCGACATCATTAGGTGTCGAGTTTTCGAAGGTGAATCTGTTGAGTTCAAAATATATGAATGTTGTGAGTGGACGTGTGGCTAAGTTCTCGGGTGAATAAACCGCTTCATCAATAACCCACACTAATAACCCATAACCCGATCAATACATTTTATCGTTTGACTTAACTTTTTAGAAGTCAAACACAGAATTTGTAGTCATTCCAACAGATGTTTACATTGTGTCTTTTACAAATTAAAGCGTGGCATTTCAAGGGAAAAAAACAGACGAGAGTAATTCACTTCTTTTTCTGCTTTTTGACACAATGATAAAGACAATAAAGTAAAAAAATTAGTTTTAATTGGTCTTAATTCTGTAATGTTCAATTTAAACAAATGAACCTGAACCCAAGCACATTTGAACGGCGACTGTCATGTATAGACACTTCTAGACATCGGCCGCTGTCGCCCGACAGCGAGGCTTATAAAGCGGCTTGACTCAAAGCCTTCAGCGGTATATAGGCTCCTATGTCTCTCATTCACTAGTTCACGGCAAATTTTGATGCATGAGAGATCATCTACGAAGTGTAGGGCCAAGTTGTTTTAAGTATAGTCTTGACATACATACATGTATAGGGCTATTTTTTTTTTTTTGAGTTCTCGTAATTGATCGCCAACAGCAAAAGTGATCGGGAAGGTAGTTCCCAAGTTCCACACTTTTTCGAGCCCTAGAATTGGGCTGTTCAGTCTAATTTGAAATTCTGTAACTGGCTGTCCCAGGGACACCTTGTGTAATCTTGCTGACTCTACAGTAAAACCGACTGTTTGAACTTTAATTTTATTTAATACAGGAATTAGAATTGGAAAAGAGTTCAGTAGATTTTGCTTTATTGTTTGAATTATGTTGATCTTCAGTACATTTGTCTTTTCTATCACCTTACATTGTAGTTGACTCCCTGAATGGCCTGAAACCTTGCACACATTAGAAAACACATGCTTCTTTCAGCGACAGTGTACTATTACATGTAAATGTTAGTTAAAAGCCACTTCCGCCACCCTAACATTTTAGTTTTCATTAAAGTAACTGATTAAAGCTGTGTACAAGATGTCAACATCATTTTTTTTTTCAACTCCATAGCACTTGCAATGCAAACAAATACATACAAATAAACATACAAATATACTACTGGCATTATTAGCATTCTGTTTCGTGTACAAATTATTGACACGTCCCAATTGTACAGTAGCAATATGACTTACAGGATCATGTGAAGTTATAAGTTGCTGGTAAAACAAGTCCGCACTGCGAGACATATCCTGTGACCTGCAGTAAAAACAAATCATGTGGCTGCCGGCTTTGAAGCATGTTTTATTAAAATATACCTCAAAGCCTTGACATTTTGTGCTGTGTGCATTTATACACTCGCTTTTTAAGAATACCATGGTAAAACGGAAAATTCCGGCTCCGTTATGACTTGCGTTAAACTATCAGGTATATATTGCCCAATTTTCAGAACAATCCTAACATTATTGACAGAGAAATAGTCCATTTAGTTAGTGTTACAATGTACATCAACAACAAGAAGAACAACAAGAACAACAAAAGCGCCAAGAGAGTGAGTAAGATCTAGACCCCGTTCACCACGGGGTAAAAAGAACAACAGATTAAACTCCTTAATAACTTGCTTCCCCATTCTTGAGCAACTCTCTTCGACTTAATCGTTTTTAGACACAAAAATGCAGCAAAGTTATGATTTTGTTAAGTGCACCGTCCACTGAATGGCTGTGTGTGTATGTACCCTGTCACATCAGCGAAAGTCATGTCTAATGCCCTATTTGAAATTATGAATTAAGTAAATATCCTTCTGTATCTGTGCAGTCATAACATATTTAAACAGAGAATCCTTCAAAAAAAATTCTGTAAATCTATAATAATAAAATCGTCCTGCTCATCAGGGAATACATCAGAGTTTTGTTACCTGTGACTTGGGATTCACGTGACGGCTATAGCTTAGTGTGGAAGCCCTACGTAAAGCTGAGGATTTGTTGTGCAAACCAGTGTTCATCTTGACTCGAAACGACCATTATTGTCAAATGACGTTTTCGATAATGATGTACAAAGTCAGATTACAACTGTATTTGAATTCAAATTCTTGGAATACTGTTAAACTATACAGATATTAGGATTATGATTGCAAATAAAAGCATCATTCGTTTTTAATCTATTAAACATTGGTGAAAAAAAGGTTGCCTTTTAGCTCTAAGCGTGTCAGGACGTCATTTTGTGGGCGGTTCAACAATAGGAGTCAGGACATCTGACACTCTTCCACAACAGAATATATAAATGCGCATGCTTGCTGATGATCAACAAACGGTCGTCATAGGAACACAGAGAATGTCATTCACCCCAGCATGGACAGAGTTTGCAGACAATGCAGCAGTTGAATACAATAGTAGTGTAGAGGGAATTGGATGTCAATCCTGAAGCTTTCTATGACAAATGTTGAAGATTATTTACTCAGTTTACTGGCTAAGGGCAGTATGTTTTGAGCTTACGTTCAATTTTCATGCTGTCATACTTACATGTAACACGAAGAAAAACACTATCTTCCCAACAGAGCTAAAACTGTTCAGGTAACTTGTCATTTTCAGGTGGGTGGTTGGATGGGAGCATTCTGGTGCCCAGGTGCTTTCTAAGCTACATGTAAGGGGCATCAGTATTGAGTAAGCTGATTTGTTGTGATGTCCTGTTAATGTTAACTTATGTAAATGTTTGGTCATGCCTTGCATGTTGCCAGCGTTGTTAACAGTGGTTTCCTTCAGCAATGGGCTGACATGCCTTGATATAAGTGAAATAACCTTGAGTATGGTGTAAAACCCTAATCAAACAAACAAACTCATTTTCATTATTGTTTGCTGTTTTTTGTTGGAATGCACAACTTTCAACTCATATTATAAGTGATATGGCCTTGAGTGCGGTGACATTTAGTATGGCATAAATCCCCAACCTAGCAAGCCCTGGAGCCCAGCTTCTAACACCAATCAATCAGTCTATCAGTCGACCAAACCAAATGTAGAAGACATCTGTTCGCATTATTGATTAATAATCCAATAATCAACACCTGTGTAGAAAACATAAAAAGAATGGTACATGACTGCATTTATTGCTCAGTCAATTGTAAACAGAAAAACAAGATGTTGTATATATGCTACATATATATATGAGCATGTATTTGTGTGACGATCGGTTATGTTTTTAAAATTTGGTAAAGATGATTAAGGGTATATACATGTAAAACTTCATGTACAGCTTCGAGACCATAAAAGGAATCATACATTTATTACCTTAAAGTGGTTTAGGAAGCAACAATTGATATATTTTAAACATTCCAGCAGAGTTTTATATAAAATAATTATTGAATAAATATGGCAGTCAAAACATGTATTAAATGTAAATGTACAATGTTAGGAGAGGCGTTAATTTAGGTCGTGTTGACCTGTTCGCCAATCCAATCCTTCTTTTTGAAAATAAAATATTGTTTAAATCAAAGACCATAAAAGCAGGATTTGTATCTGGGAGTATATATTTGATGTTTGTATTTATTTCAGAGGCTGACTGCTGATCAGACTATAACCAAACCAACAGAGGAATTATCAACTCTGTATGTAATAGTTCACACTACTTGAGGAGGCAATACGACTGTTTCCACAGCAACATCAATTTCCCCCGTAACAGTCTGGAGTGGCTCACATGAAACTGATGACTTCTCAGAGATTTGTTGACTACAGATTTTAAGCTGAAAATAAGGATTTATGGACCTAAATACAGCCAAATATGGTTAAAAGTGAAGATGCTAGACTTAAATATGTAAGAACAAGGAAAACAGCGGGATAATTTGATGACTATGGTTTTTCAACGACATTCTTATGATTCTTCATGTTTTCGAACTTGTCACCTGACCATTGCATACAGACACTTGGCCATTGCATACAGACACTTGGCCATTGCATACAGACATTGCATACAGACATTGCATACAGCCATTGCATACAGCCATTGCATACAGCCATTAACTGAAATTATCCACCTGAACAAGTATCGAGCATACTGAATAAAATGGCGTCTGATGAAGATGTAATGTTTGAGAATTCCGCCCTCCATCAACATTTAAAGTCAATGGGAGTGGAGGGAATTGAAACAGAAATACACCAAGCTAAGCGGGTGGAGAATGTGGAACTTTACAAACCTGACAACTCATTCGAACAATAC
The DNA here is from genome assembly GCA_032466195.1 of Katharina tunicata. NCBI lineage: Eukaryota > Metazoa > Mollusca > Polyplacophora > Chitonida > Mopaliidae > Katharina > Katharina tunicata. The sequence continues at coordinate 56,715 of JAVFBZ010155720.1, read as the reverse complement.
AAACAATTATGGTCAGATTGTTTAAGTTTTGTGCATTTGAAAACAATCATAGGACAAATGGAGACTGAGCTGAATGGAAAAGTTTATAAAAGGCTCCGAGGCTCTAAGACATTAGAACCTGATGATGCGCATTTTTTGCAAGAATTTCTCGGCCCTTGGACTGAATTCACTAATTGTAAAACAAGCTGGAGGCGTTTTGTTGGATTATTTGGAGTCATCATTCTTCTCCTTGCAATTATTCTTCAAAGGATTCTTATGATCCCAAAATCCTGGCAAAAGATTTTCTTTGCTGATCCGGTTGTCATTCTTGCTACTTGCTGCGTGATGTTGATGGTTGGCTGCTCTCTTTTTCTGTTCGTTAAAGGGAAAAAGCTGAAAGAGCAAGTGGAAATCTTTACTGAATTTCTAAAACTTCTGGAAACTTTTCAGTGTCTATTGAAAAAATCTATAAGACTGATCCAAGAATGTGAGTTGGTTGCTAGGGGGTTCACTTTTGTTGCGAATACAGGGCCTCTGTCTGGTTTGGAGCAGAATACAAAAAGAAAAACAGCTCGGCAGTGTCCGGAGTTACGTTTTCAATTGTTTCAAACAGCTCGTGATAGTATGATGTCTTTAAGAAAATCCAACCAAAAACTTCTACAAAGATTCTACCCTTTCTCTCCAGGTGAAAGTACCTTGCAATATCTGGCTTTTATTCCGTTAGAGGATTATGGACCCTGTCTCCAAATATCAGGAAGCTCTCCGGAAATGCTCTCTCAACTCGTAGACGCCACAGATAACTTTTCTATTGCTTCGCTTAAAGCAATAACAAACTTGTGGAGTCTCCAGCAGTCAGAGTTTGTTCGTTGTCTTGCCATTTGTTTTCAGTCTTTATTGCAGTGGCCTTCAGGTAAATCTCAGAGGATCTCTACCAGAAGGATCTTACGGCAAATCATCCAGCCGTCAATGTACTCCTTGGACGAGAGCTCAAGATCATTGGCTCATTTCTACAGCTTCCATTATGCCAGTACAGTTCAAACTGAAGAGCCACAACCCACTGTTGTTATTGGAAACAGTTCGCCACTTAAAGGGTTATTTGTGGCTGTACATAGTCTAGATCTTCATTTACAGTCTGCTTTACGAACCTCCAGAGCTCTGGCAGCTGAAATTGAACAGGCAATGGATAAAGAGAAAAATGGCGAGAAGGACGAGGAAGTGTTTAGTTCAAAGGATTGGTTAAATCAGCTATCTCTGGTGAAGGCAGAGTTGGCGGCTTGTAAAGATTGCTGGGAAGAAGGGCAAAGTCAGGCAGAGAGGTACCTTCATATTGATAACCGGATTTCTGCGGATCAGCCAGAAGAATCACCTGTCCCAAGTACAGGCCAACCAGATACGAAACCTTTGATAGAAATAATTGGAGAGCCAATTATCGAAGATGAAGTTTTTGAAGCGTATGTAGATGAAGAAGTAGAAGATTTTGAATCTTCAAAATGGGATGAGTTGTTAACCCCAGAGGAAAAGGCAAAGAAGAAAAAGGAGAAGGAAGAAGCCAAACGACTTTTGTCTGAGCTGAAATCAGTGATCTCTGGTTTGGCTGAGGAAAGAAAACAGAAGGAGGAAAGTATTTTAAAGGCGAAGCGTGGAGACGCCAAGCCAAAGGAGTGTCTAGAAACCGCTACACACTCACATGACAAAAAGCTTGATCAAGCTGTGAATGTTTCACCTGATAATAAGATGTCTAGCATCAAAAATATTTTGTGTGAAGAATTTGGTGATCCCACCCTGGCTGAGTTTGGTCATGGTGAAGCTGAATTAGGTCAAGAAGCAGAACTAGGTCAACATCAAAGAAAAGCAGAACTTGGTCAACATCAAAGAAAAGCTGAATTAGGTCAAGGGGAAGCGGCTGCACTTTTGACAGAAGTTGACTTTGCCGTTAAACCTGAGAAGCTCATGACTGTTTCTGACCGTCTTGAACCTTATAGTGGGGCTAATATGTCCTTTTCTGAGAACCTGGCTGCTCAGGTGAAGGCTAAGTCACGTCTTTTTGGTGTCGAGTCTGACACTTTTGGTGACGCGGATAGCGATGACTCAGAAGATAATAATTTAATCCATATTGATAAGGTTGAGTTGCCTGGTGATTGTCATAAATAACCTTAGTGTCAAAAATGTATGATTTCACAAACACAAATGTTTTTCTTACCCGGAATTTTTTAATTTTCTAAATGTGGATTTCTGTGGCAAGGTTGGTATGTTAGCATCTAATTCAAGGAGTGCTTATATAATTAATGCTATCTTTAATATAAATATTAATAATTATGTAAATTAATTGAACTATAAGAACAGTACATTGAAAGAGTGGATATGCTGGTGCCATGTGTAGAACGTTTGAAAAAACATGACTAAAATGGATTTTCAACTTCTGGGTATATAGATACAGTGTAAGCGATATTTCAGCCTAGATGCTTAGACTGTTTTCAAGCAATGAAAATCTCAACAGAATATATGTAAAGTTTTGTTATGTGCCCAGCTTCTAAGATACAGAATCATTGTCAATGTTTGTGATTATAAGGAAGTAGCCTTTGCTTTATTTTAGAGAAGATTGCAGCTAAAAGTAAAAAAAGTTCATACTTTGAGCCATAACGAGGATAATGCCACAACCCTCAATGGTCAATAAAGAAGGCTAGTCGATACTTTAGAGTCAAAGACTCAAGGGTAGGGACCATGCTTTGATTCTTCATTCTAGAATAACCTCAATGGGGCAGCTTCTTGTGTCCTTGTGTTCTCTGAGCGAATACTCGACAAGACGCTGATTTGTTGTGTCATTGAAACTGGTCTCCCAACCTGACATGCCGTCAATGGCGTCTAGTGTCATATGATTGAAATAACCTAGGCCTAATAACGACGTAAAAACCCAACAGAAAATAATTGTCATGTTCCGCATTTGCCAATCAGTAAATGTCAGCAAGCCACCCTGTGTTTACATGTATCTGTGTTTTTGTTGTTATAACTTATATCATGAAAACAGTGACAGTTACATGTATGTTAATTGTTGAGCTCTGTTTCTTTAATAGGCAGGTACATGGACTTTGTACATGTATGTGTAGTTAGCAGGACATACCTGTGTCCTAGACTTTCTGATCAACAGGCATCAGGAAGCCAATTGGTTGGGATGTCATGTATTTTGTCCTGTAAAAGCTCTGTGGTGTCTCGTGTATTGCTAGTTTCTTAAAGGTGGTTCACGTTTGCTCCGGATTTGGCAGGCACGCCTTCATATAAGTGAAATAACCTTAAGTATGGTGTAAACCCCCAACCAGACAAACAAACAAGGTAACCATCAGTAAATGTCAGGACCCGCTCTATGTTTTACCTGTATGTTTCTGTTAATATGTGTATGTTTCTGTTAATTAATTTATATCCCCCTGGTTCCTTCTCCCATGAAGAAAAAAAATCTTGTTAATTTAATTTTGTATATCTCTTACAACATACACATGTAGAAAGTTGAACTAAACTCATTATCAAGCACGAAAGTAAATCATTAATTTGATCTGAGAAGATATTGCGCATTTAGATACTGTTTTGTGACTGATTATTTTATCTCATGGTTGTTATAGGTAGTATTTTGAGGGCACAGGATTTTGACTGTACTATGTCCTTTGTTTGACAAAATAAAATACTCAACTACTGAGTAAGAAGAGGGTTTATTGTAATTTAACTTATTGGAAAGTATTATGTCTATTCAGTTAAAATGCTTGAGAGACAAAGGTGCAGCTTTATTATTGAAATGACTCCAAGTGATGTTGAAACTAAACTGATTTTGACTGTCATTTATTTCTCTACATTTATACAAAAATATATATGCGTTTTTTTATTAAATAAAAATTAGTCAACAGACAAGAGCAATCCCACAGTACCCGCAATAGGTCCCATTATTATCTGTCAACCAAATTCCTTGTATTTTGATTGGTCAATTTGCCAGGGGATAAAAACCCGTTACAACCTGGGAGAATTTTCAACTCACGAATAATAAAAAAAAAAACATGGCGGCCTTCACTTCAAATTTTGTTTTCTTTGTTTAATAAAACTGACTGTTAAACTCGACTTGTTTTGTGCAACGTCATTGATTTTTTTCGATGTAAGGGGAGGTAACTCTGGCCGAGACGAAACACTGGCGAGGACACATTTGAGTTTATTTTAAAATAAACTAAGACAGGGAGGCCTGACGGATAATAAATTCGTCATTGAGATTTGACGCAAGGTGTACAGATTTTTATGACGGTCATAACAAATCCGTACACCCTTTGAAAAACCTCAATAACTAATATTCCCCATGTGGACCTTAGGTACCCTAAATGCTCGACAAATTTGACCACCTTTACAGCTTATAAAACTGCATTTTATGCAAAGGGTAAGAAGTGTTAACATGCAATTCTGAAATTTTTATGAAGTTCGGACTTTAAATTACCAGAAAATGTAAGTTTTAGTTCAAAATTCATACATAAACATTTAACAAATTACCCTAATTCTTCAACCTTTTCACCCCCTGTGATTCTAATTCTTTGTCAACCTAATTTGTTAAATCTCAAGCACAGAGGATGATTAATAAGTTATAGGTTATAATAATATATTAATTATTTATAAAAATTTACTTGTGGTCTAATTTCATGTTACCTATTCGACTAACACACTCAGAGAGGGTGAAATGGTTGAAGAATTAGGGTACTTGGTGTGCCCTTAGAGGTCAAATTTGTTGAGGATTTAGTGTATATAAGGAAAGTTTTTCCCTAACTACTGAGCTGGTGGGGTGTTTTTTTTACGAGTTTTCACAGCCGTCCTATCAGTAAAATACTCTTGAGTACAACACAAAACGCCAGTCAAATAACAAATAAATGATTTTGCTCACTTTGAAGTAGTAAAGACTGATGCTAGTATAGTATTGTGGTTTGTCCAGCTACATGTACTTGCTACAACTGTAGAATATAAGCAGACTCACATTTAATTGACTAGATTTTAAAGTTCTCTATTAATTAACTGGACAGTCTTGATTGATTGGTTGATTGAGTGATGTTCAAGGCCACGCTCCAGGTTATTCCAAAGGCATTGTTGTAGAGTGTTCGTGTCTGTTCCTCAGATCTCCCGCAACTTTGAGATCGCTCATACTGCATGTGGGCTGGTCAACCAGCTGAAGGTCATGGGTTTTACCCATTTGTCCTCCCACATTATAGCTGGTCATTGATCTGCAATTGAGACTAAAATAAATAATTAAATACACATTTCACTTACATGACGGCCATGTATTCTAACAAAACACATAGATTCTCCCACATCCTTAGATTGTGAAGAGTGAAGACACTTCAAGTGTTACATGTAGCTCTCTCGGAAAGTGACCTCTAGTGATAAGCATGACAGCATTGCAATCGCTGGGGCGTTTTTTTACGAGGTTTCCTCCCGGTTTTCCGCCGTATTGAGTAGACTAGATTAAGAAGTGGAGAATCCGTCGTCATATAAATGTATTAAGTACAACATAAACACCAATCAAACAAACAAACAAACAGTCATTCAGACATTGAATCCAGAATTCAATTCAATAGGGTTTTTGTTCTCTTCTGTACTCTGTGTGATGACAGTAGTAGTTGCAGTTAAAATATTTCTACTATTGATGAGGGTTAAAAAGAGTTACAACAACTCCACCCACTCATCTGTTGTTCATGATTCGACACCAGAAAAGGGGGTTGTCTTTTCTTGGCTGGCAACACAGCTACAAGGGAAGTAATCCTGAAAGTAAAGTGAGTCTGTGTAGATAGGACATGTTCCAAACATCATGATGTTGGAGTGGCATTAAGCAAACTCTTGCATGGTGGACTTTTCCTTGATTTGAACTATTAGTCCATTATTAATCTCCTGTGCCCTGGTACTCTCTGAGCTACATGTAAGGGCAATTTGTTGTGGTGTTTTGTTTGTTATGTAAATGTTTTGTCCTGTCTAGCGTGTTCCTAGCGTCATTAACATTGGTTCCTTCAACCATTGGGCAGGCACGCCGTCATAAAAGTGAAATAACCTTGAGTACGGCGTAAAATCTCAAACAAGCCATGATCAATCACCAAGATCCCTCACAACAATTGTCCGTGGGTGTATAAAGTAAGATGGGGCTGTACTGTGGCTGAATGGTTAGAGAGCATGGTGTTTAATCATATACATGTGCAACTCTCCTTAATATAGAATATTATGTCTGCTTTGGTTGGTGGGAGGTTCCAGGCCTTGGGGCAGATGTAAGGGGCATCAGTGGGATCTGGTTTGTGTGTGGGATCTGGTTCTCTAAAGCTCTGCTCACACAGTTATTGCACACTGTGAGGCTTACTGGGTTAATTTAGTATTTTATCAATGTTTGTTGCCAGAGAGAGCAGGACCATACAGCTTACATGTATATGTGCCTTCATTCATACCTGTTACAGGTTACCAAATTTACAGACTGAATTCCCCCAAACCATCAAACATAATTAAGAGCTATAGATGGCCTGACTATAACCCTGCCATTTCTGTGGAGTGAAATATTCAATATCATCAAAACAATTTCGTCGTCGAGCTATTTAGTAAAATTTCCTGCGTACAGGGCCCCAAGTTATAATCAGGTACACTGGAGAGTGCACTTAAGTGTGCTTTTCTTCACTCCTTGAAGTGGCACTTTGTTAAATGATTGAAATAACCTTAACTACAAAGTAAAACCACAAAGAAACTAATAATAACTTTCTGTGATCAATAATGTTACATGTATATTCAAACTTTTTTCAATATTTTGTTTCCCAGATGCTACAGTGTACGTTGGAGGTTTGGATGAAAAAGTTTCTGAGGCTATATTATGGGAGCTGTTTTTACAGGCAGGACCAGTGGGTAAGCCTGATCTATTATAAGCCTGATCTATTTTCCCAATGCAGGACCATATATGTTCTGGCAAGAAGTGCTCAAATCATGTTGTCATGATTGCCAAAATGCTTTCTAAGACTGAGTTTAAAAATTGGCGTTGGCTCTACTTATATTTTTCAGCACTGTCTTATTGAGTCCCCCCCCTATCCCATCCTCCCTCAATTAAACAAACACCATCTCCCAATATTTAGCACAATATTTTAAAGTACAAAACCTATTTAAGTACACCTGTATGAAGGGAAAAAAGGTGGATTGATCAAAGTTCATTTGTTGTTAGGTTACTATAACTTCAGGAATATTTCACATGAATATTTTGTAGCATTTCATTTTTGAGTTTTTGAACATTTTATTTATTTCTGTGCAGTTTCTTGTTTAATTTCCATACTCTTGTTTGTCCTGTTTTATTTCAGTCAATGTGCACATGCCCAAAGACCGCGTGACTCAATCCCACCAAGGCTACGGCTTTGTCGAGTTTATGGGCGAAGATGATGCAGACTATGCCATAAAAATCATGAACATGATCAAACTATATGGAAAACCCATCAGGGTCAACAAGGTAAGCATCATGAACATGATCAAACTGTATGAGGGTGAACAAGGTAAAAAACATGAACATGATCAAACTGTATGAGGGTGAACCAGGTAAATATCATGAACATGATCAAACTGTATGAGGGTGAACCAGGTAAACATCATGAACATGATCAAACTGTATGAGAGTGAACCAGGTAAATATCATGAACATGATCAAACTACATGAGGGTGAACCAGGTAAATATCATGAATGTGATCAAACTGTATGAGGGTGAACCAGGTAAACATCATGAACATGATCAAACTGTATGAGGGTGAACCAGGTAAA
>JAVFBZ010155720.1:33038-48856 GCA_032466195.1 Katharina tunicata | reverse complement strand
ACTGTATGAGGGTGAACCAGGTAAACATCATGAACATGATCAAACTGTATGAGGGTGAACCAGGTAAATATCATGAATGTGATCAAACTGTTTGAGGGTGAACCAAGTAAACATCATGAATGTGATCAAACTGTTCGAGGGTTAACCAGGTAAACATCATGAACATGATCAAACTGTATGAGGGTGAACCAGGTAAACATCATGAACATGATCAAACTGTATAAGGGTGAACCAGGTAAACATCATGAACATGATCAAACTGCATGAGGGTGAACAAGGTAAATATCATGAACATGATCAAACTGCATGAGGGTGAACCAGAACAACATCATGAATGTGATCAAACTGTTTGTGGGTGAACCAGGTAAACATCATGAACATGTTCAAACTGTATGAAGGTGAGCCAGGTAAATATCACGAACGTGATCAAACTGCATGAGGGTGAACCAGGTAAATATCATGAACATGATAAAACTGTATGAGGGTGAACCAGGTAAACATCATGAACATGATAAAACTGTATGAGGGTGAACCAGGTAAACATCATGAACATGATAAAAATGTATGAGGGTGAACAAGGTAAACATCATGAACATGATAAAACTGCATGAGGGTGAACAAGGTAAACATCATGAACATGATAAAACTGTATGAGGGTGAACCAGGTAAACATCATGAACATGATACAACTGTATGAGGGTGAACCAGGTAAACATCATGAACATGACCAAACTGTATGAGGGTGAACAAGGTAAACATCATGAACATGATCAAACTGTACAATTCACTTACATGTAAGTGGCATGTTTTGGCTCTATATAGTTTTCATGTTAAAAGATTTCCAAAGATTACTTAAGTAGGTTAAATCATTGGGTTAGAAGTTTGCAAATGAAAACTAGCGGTTGTAAGAAATGCTGTATGACAAATGAACTTACCTTATTAAAGTTTGACATAAACCCAAATCAATCAAACCAGTGCTGGTAACGTCTTATTTTGTTCTTTCATTTGACCAGGCATCGGCTCATCAAAAGAATTTAGACGTTGGAGCAAATATATTTATTGGAAACCTCGACCCGGAAGTGGATGAAAAACTTCTGTACGACACGTTCAGCGCCTTCGGTGTTATCTTACAGACTCCCAAAGTAAGTTATAACGACGTATTATGACCGGGTTATTCAAATTGTGAAAGATAGGGTACTGTAAAAGAATTATTTTCACGCCTTGACATATATCAGCCAACTGGTATTGTTATGGTAATGTCTGTCGGTTCATTCGTTACTACAATAACTCCAAAGCAAATTGACCAATCCTTGAGAAACCTCACGTCTTTATTTGGTGATCAGTCAGAAACCTATGGAAAATGAGCTTCAGCATCTAATAATTAACAGAGTTACGCCCCTTTGCTCAAGTGAGTATATACTCTTGTATCTTTATAATTATCTACCCAATGGTTTTGAAAAATCACTGGTACATTAGTTATGCACTCTGCTTCTACAGTGTTATGCTTATTTTTCTGTCTGTCTGTCTGTTTGCAAGAAGCAAGTGAAAGAAACAACTAATGTAGAAGAACATGTACCATGCACCCTTTCTGACGGGTGTCGTTTTTATTGAAGTTCCTGTTTATTTGACAGATTATGCGAGACCCGGACACAGGCAACTCTAAAGGTTTTGCTTTCATCAACTTTGCCAGTTTTGAGGCCTCAGACGCAGCTATTGAGGCCATGAACGGCCAATATTTATGTAACAGACCCATCTCTATTTCATACGCATTTAAAAAAGACTCAAAAGGAGAACGTCATGGCTCTGCAGCAGGTAAGCCCACGCGTCTTTTAACAACTTTATACATGTATATACAAGGGGAGCTTTCCCGTATGAGCCGAGATGAAGGGGTGGTTTCAAGTTATTTCTTGGTTTTCCAGCATAGCTCAGCAATCCAAAGTCATTATATAAGTGAAATACCTTTGAATATGACCTAAAACACCAATCAAGAAAATATATTTAACCCTGTGTGACGCTACAACAGCTTTAGGGTGGTTGCCGGGAGATTCCTTGATCCTGCAGATCTCTGAATTAATAGGCATCAAGGGAACCCCATTTTTTCCCGCGATGTCTGCATGAATGTTGGAAGTGTTGTCTAGTGTGGTTTCTTTCACTCGTCGAGCTGGCACAACCCTTGTATAAGTATTCAAAAATATTAAATATGACATAAAACCAAAGCCAAACAAACCATCCATGTTTTTGTGGTGGGTGTTTTTGGGATTCAGTGCCTTGGTTTCTATCCATGTCGCCCTGTTATAACGGGCCGGTCATAGGGTACTAGGAAACACTGTATTAATAAAGTAGTCTGGAGCATGGACTTCAACCAAACACAAATAAGATTCAAGAAATAATCATGAGCTATATGTGTAAGCTTTTTTTGCCTTCTCCTTGGTTACATGTATGACCAATCACTTGTTACTAGGATATAGGCATGGTTGACCACTAATCGCTGCCTAACCCCCTAGCTTTAGTCCCTATAATGTTCACCAGCATTATACCATTGCTGAGATCCTTATGATTTTTATGTATTTGTTCGTTCAGCTGTCTTACAACATCTTCATCTTTGTATTTTAACTTTGTTATTCATTTTTTTTACAGAGAGATTATTGGCAGCCCAGAATCCGCTGTCATTGACAGACAGGCCCCATCAGTTATTTGCAGATGCCCCTCCTCCTCCACAGCAGCCCCCTGCTCCGTCTCAAGCCCCCCTGGCTCCACCACCTCCCCCACCCAGCTCTATCAACCCCCAAATGGCAGGCATGCCAGGTAAGTTTAATTAGCCTTTGAACTGAAGCAAAAAAACATTGTCACGAGGATGCTTGAGAGGTGGGTCTCGTGTCCTTAATCTTCTCTTCAAATGTTAATCATGGAGCTGGAGAAAACAAACTGACTTGTATTGTTAGTTGTCGGATGAAACCAACACATTTTGTGGATTCAACGAGCAGCTTAAAAATAATGCAAAATCTTTAATGGCTTTAATGACGCAATTCTCCAAACTGCTGCAAGTAATAAACAGCAGCTTGTGTGTGTAATTAAATTAATTTAATAACAATTCACGTATGTTATTGTTATTAATTGAGTTCAGCTGATGTCATCATCTACTCTATGCAGAGGTGATAAAATATACAACATGGTCTACTCTATAGTCAAGATAATAAATGTTAAGTACATCGTGATAGTTGGTGATGGCTGACTTGAGTTTGGTCTGTAAGTAGTAGGCATACATTTAGCAGGCTGTCGATCCCAGTTAATGTAGCGTACAAGTTGGACACAGTTTGTCAACCCTGGGGGTGTGCTGACTTAAGAGCACCAGTGACATCATTGATCACAACCTAGTGCTTACATTATTCCATCTTGGTTGTGTTTGCAATACATAAATTAATGAAATTTCTCGGTTGACAACTTGTATGATTTATAGTTCAAATACATGTACCACTTACCATATATATTTATCTGTATGTTTTGTAGGAGGTAACATGATGTCGATGCAAACCCCTTTGCCCCCTCCCCCAGTGCCCCCTCCAGGGGGCAACATGGCTCCTCCGCCACCTTCAGGGATGCCCCCTCCGCCCCTACCACCCACAGCGGGTCAACCTTACATGCAACAAGGTAAGCTGAATGTTTTAAATTAAGTAGTCATTCCTTGAAAGAAGCGAAAGACAAGAACAGGAGAACACTTTTGTAACCGAACGGCACTTAATATATACTCTTACCTCTCTGAAATATTATAACATTTATAGTATTTATTATACAGAGTCAAGTTTAATTTGTACAATAATGTGTTTGAATTTGAATATTTTTGGAACGCTGTTAACTTGTTGTGTATAACTTGCAGGTCAGCAGCCCCCTCACATGCCTTTCCCCCCTCCTCCAATGGGACGACCTCCTCCCCCTCCAAACGCAATGAACCAGCAGGGTCCTCCAGGACCAATGGGTCAAGGTTAGTAACAAGACTTCCTGTTTAAATACCGGGAGAATTGTTTATTATTTTTTATTATATTCAAGTTTCTTATACTGTTGTGGGGTCGCGCCTTGGCTCCCTGGTTGAGCGTTGGACTACGGAGCCCCTATCTCTGTACACTGAATAGGTTCGTTCCTCCCTGTCGAACCTTAGGTATATTAGGAAGTTTTCCGGTGGCTGCAGAGTTCGCGGAGTGCTTTTTACGAAGTTTTTTTTCACTGTTTTCCACCATACACCGGCAACGCAAAGTTGTCATATAGGTGAAATACTCTTAAGTACGATGTTAAACATCAATCAAGCAAACTTATACTGTAGTTACAATGTTCACCAGTGGCTACAAAGGGAGATAAATCTGTTACTCATACAACTGGTGCTCTCCCCTATCTGCTTAAATAACAGTATAGTTATAATTCACGGAGTCAAATGCACCAAGCTATTGAAAAAAAAAAAAAAGAGTAGAACAAGGCACAACATATTTTGATAGCTCTCTGGCTAGGGGCAGTATGTTTCCCGATTATATTCATGCTGTCATACTTAGCACTTGAGGAACAGTATCTTTCTAACAGCAAAAACCCTAAAATGACTACACATTTTATGGTTGTGTTAAGAGTAGCTGTCTACTGTCGGAAAACAGCGCAGTCATATAAGTAACATACCCTTGAGCACAGCGCTAAACACAAATATTTGCATAAAAATATGCATTTTTATTTTGCATTTATGAAAAAAAAAAATGACCACCAAATAACAAACAATAGCAAATAATTAAAAAAAATTAAATAATTGTATGGAAATGTTTTTTCTTCCAATTATAGGTATGCCACCTCCGCCTGGTGGCCCACATGGTATGCCCCAACCACCTGGACCTCCAGGACCCCATCACCAGATGCCACCACCACCAGGCATGAGGCCCCCACCTGGATGGAGAGGGCCCCCTCCACGAGGACCTCCACCATTTGGTGAGAAAATTAAAAGATTTGAGAAAAAACAAAACAAAAGCTACATATACAAGTGAAATATAGTAACTTTACTAGCACATGTAATAACTCCAGCATTCTGTAGAGTTACTACACTTACACTCCTCTGTGGTTATTGTAATCATACATGTACCAATACTACTATAGGAAATAGAATATGGGACAATTTAGAGAATATTTAAGATGTGAACAGGGAATGTAGATATTCTCATTCATATGTTTAAAAAATAGAAAAAAGGACAAACTTTTTTTTTAATTAAGAGAAAATGACAGTGATTTTAGTAACAGTAATGTGTTAAAGAGTGAAGTGTGGGTGGGGCATCCCTATCAATGCTTTAGGTGAGGTAATGTTTTTAAAGTGCGAACCACCCTAGTGCTCTCTGAGCTAAGGAGCAATTGATGCTGATTTGTTGTGGTGTCCTGTTTTGTTAATGTTTTGTCATGCCTTACATCTTGCCAGTGTCGTTTACGGTGACTTCCTTCACCGATTGGCTGGCACGCCATCATATAAGTGAAATAACCTTTAGTACCGTGTAAAATCCTAATCAAACAAACAATCTGTTTGAACCAAGAATGATCACCTGGAAACACCAACAAATATTCAGATTATTGTTTTACACAGCTGCTTTTCAGTTTCCCAACAAACTCTGTTAATGCCAAGTTCTCCTATGAGTGGAGCAGCCCAAGTGTAATGTTAAACATCAAACCAATTTCTTATTATTGTCACAGGTATGAGGAATCCCTACCCAGGTATGAGAGGCCCGCCTCCACCCAGGGGCATGAGGCCCCCACCACGGATGAGAGGACCCCCACCCCCAGGCATGAGGGGAGGGCCTCCACCACCGCCCCCTCAATATTGAATAGAGACTCAATTCATCAAGCTATCATTTGGATTACATCATTGGCCATATACTTCACAAAAAGTTGCGTTTTACTCTCAATCCTGTAAAACTCAGGAAACTAAAGTTTGGATCAGTATCACTGGGAATTGGATTGCAAATCAACCTGATACTGTGCTGGGGTTTCACCCAAAAAGTTCTATCCTATTTCAACATGTGTGATTAGTGGTCATTCAGGTAGACATTGTTTCCAGGTTTAGTCGTGGACTTACTGTCATGCAGTCACATGGTTAAAATGGTCTGTATGGTTGAAGCCTCTAGTAGTCCTAACTAAACAACACAACTAAGAGTATAGAAGACTCCAGGTGGGTTTCCTGGTCCAGTACACACACGTGCTGTTAACTGTTTGAAATCATAAAGGGAAAGTCTAACTTTCAGTTTGTATGGAATATTGGGCTATAAATTGAATTTTGTTGGAAAATGCTTCAGCATAAACTCAGTGTGTTGAAGGAAATAGAATGTGACACCAACAGTTCTGAAGTCTCAGTGGACTATGTATGAAAATATATGAATTGTTTTTAACGTCACTGTATTCAAAGCAAATAAAATGGGACGTCAAGAATTTTGTATATCCTTCGATTTTTGTACCTTTTTTTCAAATGCTCTTTTTGTTCAAAGCAAATTAAAATGGGAAATCCTCGCATAAAATTAGTCTATCATGTTTTTGCGATCTTTTCGCACTCCTCCGACCGTAATAAGAGGCGAATAAGACATGTGAAATTAACCACAAGCAAATTGGGTAATCCAATTTGAAATATAACTTCTGAAAGCTGCACCACAGGTGGTTAAATGCTTATCTTGGTCTTTTGTCGGCCTGCTTGAATTGTATAGTCCATGTGGGCAAAGTTCACTAAGACATGGCAAAAGTGGTATTTTCCTGGTTTTTATTGTTACTTCACGAGTAGAACCACTGAAGTAGGAAACAAAGCTTTATTAATACGGGCCCCGACAAACCTGAATAATCAAATAAAATACTTCCAGTGATCTAGTCCCAGTCAAACATCAAAAGTGCTTTGAAAAAGTGACCTTAGAGACCTATACAACCTGGGGCCTGTTCCACAAAGCGATCTAAGTTGATCTTAACTCAAAATTAAGATCGAAACCCTGTTCCACAAAGCGATCTTAAAGTATGATGATCTTATGTTAAGATTAAAATTCTAAGATCACTTTGTGGAACAGCCCCCTGGACCCCTGCTGTATGGAAGGGATTCACCGCCAAAAGTCTATGCGTGTAAGTGCGTTATGCGTTTAGACTGTATTTCGACTACCTTGTATACATGTTATGTGGCTACTGGCTTGTTGCATACTGCTAGTTGAATTCGTCCAGGCTGATTTTCTTGTCTTGTGTCAGTTAATATAGCACGTTTACCCATATTACAGACATGGCCATCTGGATTTGGATCGTCGGTTGCTCCAGTATGTCTGAATTGCGGTAAACGCGTTATTACCAACTCTATACACAAGACAAGAAAATCAGCCTGGATGATTCATTTGTCCTACACAGCAACCTGATTATCACATAAAATGCATGAGTTTGTCGAAATACACAGAATGTATTCAAGTGACATAGCATAACACTTTTACAAACAGACATTTGGCAGCATTCCCCTTCGATACTTCTTAACCTCTTTTATAGAAAGCCAGTTGGTTGCTCTGATGTCACACTTTTTAATAAGTCAATAGTTTTCACATACTGAGGGGCCGCTCCGTGGGTCTCCCTCAGCTTGAGTATTTCACATTTACGGTTAATACTACAAATACAATATTTTGATAAAAACTACACAAAATGGATAATAAGTATTGAATAAGACGATACGGGAATCACATGTTTTAGCATGGCACAGTTCTGTAGCTATTTTTGAAGGTGACAAAAATGCCAGATAAATAGGCGCAGCATTAAGTGGGTGGGTGGTTGGGAGCTTCCTGTGCCCTCTGAGCTTAGGGACAGGAAGTCGATTTGTTGTGGTGTACGTTTTTTTTTTATGCTGTAAATATACAGTGTGCATGTGAGTGAAATAACCTTAAGTATAGTGTAAAACCCAAATATAGCCGTACTCCACTGGACAAACAAGTGGCACAACAACGGTTTCCTGATGCCCTTTTTCAGAGCATCCGGGAAACGTACGTCAAAGAAGGATGGAAATGAACATCAGCTTCAAATTGTCCAATAAAAAGTTTCGTGCTGAAAGGTCCGTAATTCCGAACCGCACTGTCAGAGGAATAGCCACTGTGTGACAAAACCAGTATTGGTCATTACTGGCCATGTAGACAAGGGAGATAACTGGTCTGGGTTTTTTAAAAGTCTGATGTATGAATATAATTATCACAGCCAGCAACCCATAATTATCAAATATCTTGAGATCTTATTTCGAGGCAACTAAGAATGAATAAGTAATTCAAATTGTGGAGTAGACTTAACTTTTATACAGAATAGGAGTTTGACAAGAGTTACTCTTCCTTTATGAAAACTGTCACATTCAATATTTATACCATGACTTTGAGATGACTTCACAAATAAACATCTTATTTCCCAATATGATATGACAGTATACAATATTTATAATATACAAAAAAAATGACACATTTATTTACACAGACGAGGATTATCAATCCTATTGAGATTTGTTTCTTCACAGTAATGTGATTGATTGACAGCACGAGTAGATATTTTTACAAAGATCAATGTTAAGATGGTCTTCATATCATTTTTCATTTAAACAAATTATTTTCCAATGCCATAGTAAACAAGTATTTGTTATTTTTGTTTCTTATATGTACAATTTACAACAAAATTCAAAGAAAATTACATTAAAATTTAAAAGAAACCAGGATGATGGAGATGGGATATACTTAACAACTCTTTTAAAGTTTAAAGGCCAGTAGCACTGATATTGAATATTTGTAAAATGCATTTTTCACATATTAAATGTATTCATTGCAGAAACTGTTAAATCTCTGTACAAAATACATGAATATTTCTACATTGTTTAAGAATGCAGACGAATGCATTATATTTTGTTTCATGTTTTAAATTGAACATTTTAAATTCCCATACATTTTATATTGTACATTTTTTTTTTAAATTCTAATTTGCAGAATTGGGAAACAAAAACAATTTATCTCGTACCCTTAATTTATTGATTTGATTGGCGTCTAATGTCATACTTATAGGTATTTCACTTGTATGGCAGTGTTTTGGTGGAGATGTGGTGCCTAGACAGACTGCAAAACATTAAAGTGACTACACATTTTGTGGTTGTGTTAAGGGTCACTGTCTACTGTGTAATACAGCGCCGTCATATAAGTGAAATACCCCTGAGCATGGCGTTAAATACCAGCCAATCAATCAATCAATCATGATGGCAGATTGTGTTTGTTTGATTTGGATGTTACGCCATACTTCAGGTTACTCCACTCATATGACGGTGTGCGAGCCCAATCCGTGGAGGCAACCACACTAAACGATGCTGGCAACACAGGCGACGCCACAATACATTACAAGACAAACAACAGGACACCACAACTAATGGACTTTATGATGTTCCTCAGCTCAGAGCACAGAGCAACCCACCCACCCACCCACCCAGGGTATAATTCAACAGGCAAGGATTCTATTTTTATGAATTATTCACAGGTCATTTGTACAATAAATCTAGGATTGTCCAATAAAAAGTTTCGTGCTGGAAGGTCCGTAATTCTGAACGGCACTATCAGAGGAATAACCACTGTGTGACAAAACCATTATTGGTCATTACTGGCCATGTAGACAAGGGAGATAACTGGTCTGGGTTTTTTCTTTACATCCGATTTTTAAAGTATGAATATAATTGTCAAAGCCAGCAACCCAACCAGTCATCATATGACCCATAATAATCCAATATCTTCAGAGCAATGAAAACGACCTTCATCCGATTTGATCTATTACATTTCTCACAGTGACAAATTACTTTCATCAGGTGAGTCATTTCCACCAGTCACTGACCGTCGTATGGTTGTGTCTTTTCTTAAACCAGAATCAAGACTTTTTGTAATCAGTCACACTTTCTTTCACCCGATTCCTTGTGAGTTACATCAGAATCACAAAATTGTTCATCCTGGTCAGGTTACTTGTATCCTAATCAGAGTTGACTTAAATCCCACTCCTGTTTGCTTTCACCCTGATTTAATGACCACCTCAGGTCAGTGAATATCATCTGAAAGCTGTTACTGTCCAAGATACTGAGACATTCATAAAAAAATGTTGTCCTGGAGACTTTCACCCCAATCTTACTGACCTTTGCCCCTAGTAATAGTTACTGTGAAGTTATAAGTCCATGTAATTCATGTCATGATGAGCTCAAAGCATCACTGGAAGTAATTCAGTTCCCTATGAATGCTTAGCATGGTTTTCACTCCTGCACGAAGTCAAACATCTTGTGACAGCCGGGATATTTTCACTGTGGGTGATAACACCTTGAATTGACCTTCCCTGAGCTTGCCACCAGCAATAGGCTGAACCCCTCTGATCTGAAATCAAGGGAATTTAAATCCTTGAACACTTCCCGCTCTTTACACATTATTCATTCAAAAGCTCAAGCAGTGTTTCCCACACTTGGAAACTCGCAACTGTCTATTGGATTCACAGACCTCTTGGGCCACCCCGGCCCCTGCCTCCCCTAAACCCACGACCTCTAAACTCACCACGCCCTCGACCCCCACGACCTGCTGGCCGTTGTCCTGAAAACTGTTCATTTGGGGAGTCGCGACGACCAAATTTAGGCCCATAAGAGTCCTGCTCAAATCTTTGGCCTCTGTAAGAACCCTGTCCACCTCTGTAGTTATTCCCCCTTCCTCTCCCAGGGCCTTCATCATAGCTTCGTTTTCGTAAACCTTCATTATGTCCAAACGGAGAGCCTTGTTGGTGAGGAGATTGTTCACGATTAGTCCGATCATCACGATCACTGAATCCCTCAAGGCTGTCATCATCACGCATTCCTGGGGGCCCTGGGTGATAACCTCGATTACTTTGCCGTCCACGGCCCCGACTTGGTCGAGGTGGGTTGTCCCAGCTCTCATTAGACTGATCGTAATCTTCATCTTGTTGGGAGTTTCTATAGTCTATGTCACGCCCACCATTATCATCAGTGCCACTAAAGTCGTCTCCCCAATTATCTCGTCTCGGCTGTGGACCTCCAAACCGTAAATCCTCGTCCACAGGACCGCCCTGATCAGGGGGTTTTCGATAATCTGAATCACCCTTTGGCCCGCCATGAGAATCGTAAGGATCAAAACCAGGTCGGTCTCTCTGCATATGTTCTGGAGGACCTTGCTGCCGGAAATCCTGATCACCATGTCGGTAGTCTTCATCTCTAGGCCCCATTGGATTTGAGCCACTCATGGGTCCACCTTGACCTGGACCCCTCATTTGGTGGGGGCCTCCATGTGACTGATGCTGCATAGGTGGGGGTCCTCTTTGTCCACTTGTCCCCAATTGATGTTGGGGTCCCATTCGACCTTGGGGCCCTCTTTGACCGTGGGGTCCCATGTGTCCAGGAGGTCCCATATGAGGAGGCATCATCTGATTATTACCAGGCCCTGTAAATCCAAACATTGCAAATTAACAATTCTGTGGTCCCGGATGTTGATATAGACCTTTTTACTGTCCAGAAGTAGCCAAAAGAAAAATAGCAGAGTTCTACTAATTTTAAATTGATATACAGGGTGCAGTTTTTTTTTCTATTATAGTTTTAAATTAACATTTAAAAGATAGAATACAATTCCCTAATTCAAAATGAATGATTAACCAGTTAATTTCAAACAGTAATAGGATACTTAAAAAAGTTCATACTGAGCAACCATCACATGATTGCTGAATTATATTCATTTAAGTATATGTCATATTTAGCAATGGAGGAACTTTATCTATCCAACAGCAAAAACACTAAAGTGACTACACATTGTGTAGTTGTGTTAAGAGTCGCTGTCTACTGTTGGAATACAGCGCCGTCATATAAGTGAAATGCCCTTGAGCAAGGCGTTAAATACCAATCAATCAATCAATCAATCAATCAATCATGATGGCAGATTATGTTTGTTTGTTTGATTGGGGTTTTACACTGTACTCAAGGCTATTTCGGTGAAGGAAACCACCGTAATCGACTCTGGCAACATGCAAGAAAGGACGAAACATTAACAAAACAGGACACCCTTAGCTCAGAGAGCACCAGGGCACAGGAGGTTTGCTGATTATGTCTAATTCATATAAAAATGATATGTTTTACACATTGTCATAATATATGCATTAAAAAGTTCAGAGAGTACAGAGATGAATATGTAACACTTTACCTCTTCTGTCATCCATGTTACGGGGCATATTTTTGGGAGGACCACCTAAAATTAGACAGGAAAAAGTACAATTTATACATTTGGCATAAACAAAACTTGAATAATAATTATGAGAATTAGGTGAAAATTTCATTTTTTCCAAATTTTCTAATTGCCATAATCAAGGTTATTTCACTCATAGGAATACTTTTAATTACAGATGTGTGGTGGAAAACTGAGTCGCCTGTTAAACTCCACTCATCTAGAATGGAATACGGCTAGAATGGTATATTCTCCGTCCAATTGATTGTTTGATTGAGATTTAAAGCCTCACTTAACGTAATTTCACTGATATGACTGGTGGAGAAAAACACCCTCAGTAACCCTGGCAACAGACAAGGGCACTAAAGGACAAGGACAGATTTGCAGACTGATGCCTCTTAGTTTAGAGAGTACCATAAGTTGTTTAAGTCTCTATTCTACATTGAACCATAAAGTTGGGAAAAATCTGACTTTTCTTGCACATTGCACCGGGTTTGTTTTCAAAGATTGATTTTGGTCGCAACCAAAAGCAGTAATCTCAGTTTATCTCAATTTAATTAAGATCAGAAATAATTGAATTTACAGAAAATAATAAATATTTTTCTTAGAAAAGTGTAAATATTGAGTTAATATGTTAATGAGTGTTTTTTTTATTAACCCTATGAGCCAAACTATAGGTCTTCTACAAATTTCATATTTTGTACATACGAAAAAAAACACAATTGATAGGGGATTAAAAATAATTTTTTTTTTTAATGCTTTACCATTTCCATGAAACTGATTAGGTTCACCAAACTGTCCTGGTCCCTTCGGCAATTCTTGCATAGGACCCCCTGGTCCTGAATCTCCTGGGTTACCATGGTTACCTGGATTTTGATTGGATTCATCTCTTCCTTCACCCTGATTGGTCCCTGATCTGTGGTCATCATGTTTACGGGAATTAACAGGCTTGGTTGGTAGTTTATTTTCTTTCCACGCCATTTCAAATGATTTTGGCACCGGCCTTGAGAATGGTATTTTTTTCCTAGGGAGGTTAGCCAATTCTTGCTGTTTGAAAAATGTCTCGTCTTCAGACCAGTTTAAGCCTGGGATTGTGGGCAGACTGTCATCTTCTTGAGCTGAAGAAAATAACAAGAGTTTTAGTAAACCCAAACCCAACATATGCCCTTGTGTGGTGCAATATAGACCCTTTATGAATATATGGGTACCATGGTAACCAAAGACATGTCAAACTATGGTATGCAACATGTTATCTTCCAAGGAAGTATGCAAAAACAGGGAAATCGATTTGGATACCAATCATACCATGGTATCCATGGATTTTTTATACAGCATAAATGGATTTGGTTACCACATATAGGATCAATGGTGACCATGGTAATCCTCTATATGGCAAAATATGGTACAGAACACATCCTGGTCTGAAAATGTATAAAAAAAAAAAAAAATGTCGACTCAGTAATAGCAAAAGGCACAACAACAGTTGGTGGTGAATATGTTCACCAAGTTTCATAAAGATAGGCCTTATAGTTTTAAGTTCTGCTTCGGAAACAAAAATTAACTTTGGATTATGATTATGTCCAACTCTGTATCCATAGAAATAAGAAAAATTAAAAATATTGGTGAATCCGTAATAGCAAAAGGCAGCCCTACAGTTAATGGTTAATGTGCCTACCAAGTTTCATAAAGATAAGCTTTACAGTTTTCGAGTTCTGCTTAGGAAAAAATTCACTTCTGATTATGTATCCATAGAAATAAGTGGGGGAAAATGGTGAATATGTTCACCAAGTTTCATAAAGATGGACCTTATAGTTTTTGAGCTCTGCTCCGGAAACGGATTGGAGCCACCCGGACGGATGGACACTGGTCATACCATAATACCATTGATTTGCCCACTGTACAGAACGCACAGAAGCTAACTTCGCACATCGGACGTGGATTGACCAGACTCGATGCCTTGTCCGAACATATGACGCACATCAGACGCACATCGCCTGCGACTTGTAAATGATCGTCCTCGGATTGTAGCCTTCATAAAATCAATTCATTCGCTGCTTTTTGGCAATTATTTTACTGATCACGGCAAACACTATCTGTTTCACCATTATGTCTTAGCAGTCATCGGTGTACATGAAAACATGAACCATGCAAAGTTCAGGCCGTCATTTTAAATAATGTGAAAGTTATTTTAGGACCTGTGTTAGCCAAAATTTGGCCGCTCATCAGTACTAATTGACCACAAATAATATATAATATAAAAAGTTGTAATATTGTTTTGATATTATTAATGAACGAAAAACCTGTGAAATCCATGTGTCGTGTTTACAGCTGTAGTTCGATACTTGGTAGTCACCTGGTCCCGGCCTCATCCGATTTTGTTTTCACAGTAAATTATAACAAATTAAATCAGATTAGTTTTTCGTTAAATAAATAAAATAAAGAGCGTGGATGAGAGTGGATGTCTTTAAAACATGACACTCGATCAGCGTCATGTTTCAACTGGACGCGGATCGATTGGAAACGAGACACACATCGCCTGAGGATTGTTTGCTTACAATGTGCGTCTGATGTGCGGCTCGGGTGCGGATTTGTATCGGACGAGTCGCGACTTGAGGGAAGTTAGCTTCTGTGCGTACTGTAAGAGAACATAATGGCACATTGGATCGAGGTATATCTACTACATGTTTTATGTGACTTTATGAGCTATAAGGCAATCATCGTTTATTAAACAACTGGTACTCAGTGCAATTCTGTGAAATGCCCAAAAAAAACAAAGCAAACCATAAATGATGTCAAAGCAACAGAGGCACGATTGTTTAAATCAGTTCTTAAGAAAGTATATTATTAGTTTTATTTAGGTGTACAAATTAGTATTGCACAGTATAATTCAAATGTAAAACATGTGGAGCTAACGAAAGACACAACAATGTGGGTAATTCCTTCTCTCCCAATAGACAGAAGAACCTGCAACATCAGCAGCACATCTTGTACATGCACGAAGGAAGAATTAGGATATTTGATTTCTGACTGTTGGGCAAAAATATTTGGATTTTAACTAAGCATGAACTCTGGCTTTAAACCACTTCCTGTCAAGACCAGTGCTGCCCTCTATGTGAAAAGGGCAGACAACTCAACTTCCATGACAGGGATATGGTTAAATATCTAGTAGCATGGTTAGTTTACTGCCACATTCACAAGTATTTAGAATTTAACCAAAATACCCCAGAATTTTTTTTGTTTTGTATCGAGTTTAACTTTAAATAATTTTGAAGACATAATGATTACCAGTATATTGTGATGCATAGGGCTACAAACTGAACATGTTGTATTACTTAATGAAAATTAGGACATAAGTTTTGATTTGGGTTTTTCCACTGTGCTTAAGTTATTTCACTTGTATGCTATGATGCAAATGAGTTAAGGAAATCAAATCAGAACGGTCAACAACCAGTTGGGATTCAGGAAATTTGTCAAAAACTTTTACATTAAATGGTCTGACCTGTCAAAACGAGCAAAGTGGATAAGGAGAGAGTATCATTCACAGAGTACTGATTCCACTGAGCTTATAATAAGTTATTTCACTCATATGCTATGATGCAA
>JAVFBZ010155720.1:0-32938 GCA_032466195.1 Katharina tunicata | reverse complement strand
ATGAGTGAAGAAAATCAAATCAGAACTGGCAACAACCATTTGGGATTCAGGAATTTGGGATTTGTCAAAAACTTTTACATTAAATGGTCTGACCTGTCAAAACGAGCAAAGTGGATAAGGAGAGAGTAGCATTCACAGAGTACTGATTCCACTGAGCTTATAATAAGTTATTTCACTCATATGCTATGATGCAAATGAGTGAAGAAAATCAAATCAGAACTGGCAACAACCATTTGGGATTCAGGAATTTGGGATTTGTCAAAAACTTTTAAATTAAATGGTCTAACCTGTCAAAACGAGCAAAGTGGTTTAATAGAGAGTGTCATTCACAGAGTACTGATTTTGCAATTAATTCGCTTGGTGACTATTTATACGTGTACTCAAGGGTATTTCATTCTTCTGGTGACTGGTTCAAGGCCAGTGATGGGTGGAAATAGGAGAATAAATATTGTACAAGCATCACTTGACAATTTTGTAGCCATTGCAAACATCCCTTGAGTACCTGTATAATTGAGAGAATGGGTTAAGCCAGTCATTTCTATAGGAATAATGACTCACCTGGAGGTTTAAGATGTTCAGGTAAGCCGTGTTCTAATCCCATACCAGGAATAGCCGGGATATTCTGAGGCTCCAAGTCTGTCAAACAAAAACATATATAGGATCTGTTTATTTGGTTGGTTATAAATGTCACTTACATGGCCAAAATGCATAGCTTATAGCTCGTCAAAGCCTTTAACAACCCACCAGCGAGTTCATCAGATTTACCTGTATGATGAACACTGGCAGGTTAGAGCCTGTGTAGAACCTGGAATGGGTATTGGCATGTTAATGTTCTGCTCACTGAGACTGACTGATTGATTGGTGTTTAACGCCGTGCTCATGGGTATTTCACTTATATGACGGCGGTGTATTCCAACCAAATAATAAGACGCCACTTCAAGTGTTAGCTTTGTTAGAAAGATAATGTTTTTCCAGTGGTAAATATGACAGTATGAATATAAGCCCTAAGAATACTGATTTATATTTCTTGTGTTTTCAATTCCTTATATTGTCCGGGCATCTGGGATGTGGTAGTGGTTATGCTTGAGGATGTGGAACAGAGGTTATGCTGCAGGAATTTTTTTTCTTATTTATTTATTTGATTGGTGTTTAATGTCGTAGAGTATTTCACCTATATGATGACTTTGTGTTGCCGGTGTATGGTGAAAAACAAGACAATGGTGATGCTGGAGGAAATGGTGCAATTGTAATGCTGGAGGAAATGGTCATGCTGAAAAAAGCAGGACACTGGTTCTTCCAGAAAAAGTGGGGCAATGGTTGTGGGGTAGGAAATTACCCAGTCCAGAGGGAAATGTCTAACCAATTTAAGTAAATATAATCTTCCACATTTTATCGTAACAAGATTTGACTTGGATCTAAAACATCACTGGTGAAGTATTCAATTGAGGGTTACGCTCAACATTTAATGGGGCAACTGGGAGCTATAATTTGTGTGTAATATTTGACACCAATTGTAAACCAACTTCATACTTCTCATGATTATGCATGCTTATTTTAATTATGTTAAATGTGGAAACCAGTTAAGCTATATTGTGCAAATTGTTGATTTGCTGACTCACCGTATTCTAGGAGTTCCTGTTCTGTCCCAGCAGGAAGTGTGTTCAAATTGTATTTATCTCTCATCATATCGCCAGGGCGGTTGCGAGTCCAGAATTTACTACAACAACAACAGACAGACTTATATATTATCGCGTGGAGGTTTAAGAAAATTTTCCAGGAAAGGGAATATTTTCACAAAATGTAACATTAAACAAGAAAGAATAACAACAGAACTTTTGCCCACTGTTGTGTTCAACATAAAGTTGACTCGGCACAGAATCACCTCTTGAGTCAACTCAGTTGAGCACAGAATGCTCCCTTGAGTTGACTCAGTTTAACACAGAATCACCACCTTCAGTTGACTCAGTTGAGGACAGAATCACCCCCTTGAGTTGATTTAGTTGAGGACAGAATCACGCCCTTGAGTTGACTCGGTTGAGCGCAGAATCACCCCTTTGAGTTGACTCAAGGACATACACACACAAATATATGGGCACATAAAACAGGCTTCATACATGGTTCTAAGAAATCATTATATATTTTAATCTTTTCCCCTGGATTTACATTTTGTTTGGATGGACTTGAACAAGAAAGCAGTACAACTTACGTGGAATGGTCATTAGATCCTGAGGCTAGTATATGACCTAAAGGATGCCAGGCCAATGTCCAAACCATCCCCTCATGAGCCTCCTCCATCCCACCCACCTCCTTGTCAGTCCTGGAAAATGTACACTATCTTAGTTTCATATAATGACAAACACTACCTAATGTAAAAATAGCATATACATGTATGATGGTTGGTATGAAAAACGAGAGGTCATCATTGGATGATTGCGCTAGAGAAATTATTACAAAAAACAACAGCTCAAGAGTAGAATTAGATTTCTGTTCACTTTATGGTTAAAAGGTACTAGATTTTACAAACTTTTTTATTATTTTAATACGGTAAATCGCACATTCTTGAGGTTGATATTTTCTGAAAGCTTATACCTTGGGGCCATACTAGAAAAAATAGAAAACTTGGTTTAATTTGTTTCATTAAATTTTTGGCCGAAATTCTGTGGTAAAGTACCTTTAAAGTTTGCACATTCACCTTTGTTATAATACATTAACATGGAGAAAAAAGGTAATTTTAGGTCAGTGACCACTGTTCACATAACCATCATCTCACCAAATACACAAATTTAGCCTAAATCTAGAGCGTGGTATTTGGCTCTATTGTGAGACGGCCAGGAGAAATCTTACCCGACAAGCCAGTACATTATTGCCCCGTCAGAGCCTCCGCTTGCAAACAGGTTCTCGTGCACTGGATGCCAAGCTGCAGCTATACAAAGACAAACAAGGGGCATGAACAATGAACAAGGAACATGAACATCTACATAAATGTTTTAACACATTGAAAAGAATCCTTGTGTGAACAAAACATTCCATTAAAATAGAGCAACAATAATACTTATTTATTGAATGAATTATTTGTTTGCTCTGGATTAAAGCCGTCCTCAAAGGGTATGTTATATCTGTCAGGACATCTGGCTGGCTAATGCTCATTTTATCTGAAAGTATTACTTGATATCAAGGATCCCACGCTTGACAAGTGGAGATGTACTTTGATAGTTAATTTATTTCACTATATCTTGGCAATCAAAATACATATTAAAACTTTAAACCATGATGTTTCAAAAGTTGCAAATTGCTTATAATATTGTCAGGGGTATTTTAAAGAAAGGGGAATAACATTAAAGGAATTTAGCTCTGTTGAGACAGAGTGCTACTGGTTTCCATGGGAACAAATTATTTGGAAGCTTTCGGCAGAGGGGTTGTTTATTGTGATACTTATTGATAGTCTATCTCTGATTTGCATACCTTCGCTGAAAATGACTAAATTATGTAAGAATGGTGTTATCAAACAAAAGTTATTTTAAGTGTCTTTCTTTCTATATGCATTTCAAAGAAGAAAAGAGTTTGTGGATTGGGTCCCTACCTGTAGCCTCTTTCTTATGTCCTTTGAAGGTCTGCATCTCTTCCTTCATATTGCGGATATCAAAGAGTTTGAGTAAATGGTCTCTTGAGGCCGTCAGTAACCAGTTTCCATTACGGTTCCACTTCAGGGACATAACTGTACTTTTATGGCCATGGCTGTAAATAACAAATATAAATATATGATTAACTTGTATTTGATACAAGATGCAGCTTATTGTAACAAGACTGGTCAAAATTAATTCATAATTCTGAACTTTAAAAAAAATCCCAAACAAACATGACATAAAGTATGACCAGACCTAAAAACAGGTAGTCCCAAAAAAGTCCCAGCTTCCAGATGCTCATTAGCCTGGTGAACCCTAGAGTAATCAAAGGGGAAAACTCAGTTCAACAAAAGTTTAACAGATTGTAGTGAAATTTGAGCAACAGGGCACAGGAGGCCCGCCTTTTGACATTAACACGGCCGGATATTAACTTACATTGTGGCCAGACTGTTTCCCGATTTGGGGTCCCACAGTTTGACGGGTTGTTGACTGTCTTTACTGCCTGAGGCTATGATCCCTTTCATTGGGTGCCAATCTACACACTTAACGTCAGATCCGTGACCTGTCAACAAAAAATAAAAAAGCACCTGGTTCAATATTTTGTTTGATTGGGGTTTTACACCATACTCATGATTATTTCAATTACATTACGGTGTGACAGCCTTATTGGTGAAGGAAACCACCAAAGACAATGCTGGCAACATAGTAAACTTCACAATACACTACAGGACACCACAATAAAAACGCTTCCTGACGCCCATTAGCTCATCTAGCACTAAGAGGTTCCCACCCAACCACCCGCACTTTGTGTAATAGATTTGGATTATTCTAGCATTTATCTAAAGATTAAAGTCAAGCTTATTTTAACAAGATCATCAGTAACATATCAAACAAAACATATTAACCATTTGCTTTGACAGAAAAACGTGTCTGTATTTGAGTTATATAAAATAAGAGATTGTTTGTTAGTTTGATAAGTGTTTTACCAGAAAGTAAAGTAAATGTGTTCATTAACATAAATAAAGCCAAAGTGATATCCATATCATCCTGACTTCCTTGTTCAGTTTCTCCTGATCTAAATTAATCAAAACTATCTGTGGTACTGTGAAGGACGCAAGCCCAATGGGCTGAAAACCACCCTCATTTTAGGGCAACAAAAACAAGACGTCAGACTACTTGGCATTCCAGACTTCAATATTCTGGAAGTCTTTTGTTCCATCCAATTAGGCTTGCTGGACGCAGTATGTCTAGAGCTGGTTCAGTATTGGCCCAATGTTGTTTCCTACATCGTTGGATTCTGGCTACCTGGTGTACAAGTGGCAAGTGTTTGACATGACTGACCACTGACACAAATTACTGGCCATCCAGGATCAGAAAATCTCTAACAACCATATGCTGGCTACATGATGGCCAGTCTTTATGTAACCAGAAGCGATTTGCTGTGTTGGCAACGCGCAAACTGAATCAATTCACCCGATTCAGCCCAAGGCTTTTTCGATGCTGATAGAGCTTCACACAAACGGAATCAATTCACCCGATTCAACCAACCAAAGACTGGTCCAATGCTGTGTTGGCTTCGTGCAAACAGAATCAATTCACCCGATTCAACCAACCAAAGACTGGTCCAATGCTGTGTTGGCTTCGTGCAAACAGAATCAATTCACCCGATTCAACCAACCAAAGACTGGTCCAATGCTGTGTTGGCTTCGTGCAAACAGAATAAATTCACCCGATTCAACCAACCAAAGACTGGTCCAATGCTGTGTTGGCTTCGTGCAACAGAATACATTCACCCGATTCAACCAATCAAATGCTGGTCCGATGGTTGTAAGGCTTCATTTAAAACAAAATTGATTTCCGACTAGCCTACATATAACCAGAATTGTTTCGTCAGATATAACACAATACAGGTGCAATCCTTGGCAACCGAGCGTATTGTAACCTAAGAGGTTACTTCACAAGTGACCGCTGGTTGTGTAAGGGACATGATGGCCGAGCAAATATAGCATAAATTTGTTTGTATAATCAGGCTTGAACATACACATGTATGTTGTCTGCATTAGCGGGAACATGGGACAGTTTGGAATTAATAGGCTTATAGAGCAACTCTCCTTTTCTTGACTGATCTCTCGAAGACTATGCTGCCCCTAGTCTGGGTATTTTAATTCTGTAGAACTTAGAGGTTGGGTAAAACTTAAAAGGAAACCTAAAAAAAAAACAAAAAAAAAAACAATTCCCACGCTCTAAGAAGTCACATATGGTGATTTGTCCAATATTACCCTTAAGAAGGAATATCACAGTAGATCCATGACGAATGCAAGGATTGGGGCCTTATTCATAAAGATTTCTTGAAATTAAAGAAAGTAAAAACTAATTTTAACGACATACAGCAACTTTCTCGACTCTATCAAAATAAATAACTGATCATCAGTGAACCTTCAACAATGTTAACAAAAACCGAAATTTGGATTACCCTAAATGCTCGACAAATTCAACCCCCTTTACAACTTATAAAACTACATTTTATGCAAAGGGTAAAAAGTGTAGACATGCAATTTTTAAATTTTTATGAAGTTCAGACTTTAAATTACCAGATAATGTAATTTTAGTTTTAAAATCACACTTAAACATTCAATAAATTACTTAAAGTTTGATCCCTTAGAGGCCGAATTTGTTGAGGATTAAGGGTACATGTAGTAGTTCCTTACTCAGAGACCCGATACATGAATTATTTGTTTGATAGATTGTAGAGATTCGGAAAGCTTGTAAGTTGTTCAAGGTTAATTTTGTATTCATTATTATTTCTAAATGGTATGGGTCAACGGAGGATAAAAGCGGTGGAATAAACCACTAATATATAGGCCTACTGTCTAATTGGCTTTAAAAGATGGAAGTTTGAGTTAGTGGCGACAAGCTCCATTGGTCCTTTTTTGTTTCTCTGCCTTATTCTGGCTTCATTGCGGCAGAGTCAGGCAATCAGTAAAGGCTCAATATCGAGCTGCTGGGCATAACATGTACTTGCCCATCTCTGGCATGCAATAATTGGCTCGTGATAAGGATGAAGAATACTTAAGGATAAAGTACTACAGTACTGCCTTTTTTTTAAAAATTTGATTAGGTTTTACCTTATACTTAAGAGTACCTCATTCAATGAACACAGGGCTAGTGGAATGGGCG
This sequence comes from Katharina tunicata, assembly GCA_032466195.1. NCBI lineage: Eukaryota > Metazoa > Mollusca > Polyplacophora > Chitonida > Mopaliidae > Katharina > Katharina tunicata. Next base: position 26,138 of record JAVFBZ010155720.1, on the reverse strand, counting down.
AGGAATTCTTTGATTTGAAATAAAGTAAAAATGAATTGTTCATAATTTTTAGGGGTTGTCACAAGACTATATTTTGTTCAACTTTTTAGTGGAAATTTTAAGATACTTCTTGATTGGTTTAGACAGAGCCGGGGCACAGCAAGCTTCGACTTAAGCACCAATGCCGATCTGTCTGCAGATTCAACAAGTATGTAGTCCACTAGCAGGCTGTGTAAAAGAAGCATAAGACCTCTCTCCAGAAACTTTAAGTAACCCTTATTTTGTGTATTTAAGTGTTCGCCCAAACTAAGTGAATTTTGTAATTTTTTAACAACTGGAACCTCTTTCGAACTGATTCACCTTGAGGATTCATCAACAATTTTGATCATGCAGATCTCTGAAACTGTCTTCTCTTCCATCAAAGGGGTGGTAGGTCCTACAACTAAACCCCATCGGCCAATAACTTCTACAAGGTCATCCCAATATCAAATTTTAATCAAGACATACCTCTAAGTATTTTTTCTTCGTGACAGCGCATGAAATCCCAAATTCTTACAGTGCCATCGTCGGAACATGTGGTAAATTTTGAATCGGTCGGGCAGAAACTGTTTAGGTAGAACAAAAAACAGAACAAAAGTTGCTAGGGTTTGGAAAAAATATTTATTAAAGAATTAGTACAATAAATAGAATATAAAAAATAAATGTAAAAATAATTTAACTGTTTATATACATGTATTTTCACAAATTTAATCACAAAGTAAAAATAAAATTGTATTGCACTTTATTGAACTCGTAGCATACAGACATAAATTTCTATAAAGATATTTGCAACATAAATAAATAGCATGCATGAATGTCTTTATTGATAAAATGAAACATACATATAAATATATATCAGACTAGTAGATTGTATAGACAAATTTCGCCTTCCATGAACAAGGTCTATTGTTTTTCCTCCTCCAATGGCCAGGACTTAACTGCACAGTATAATTTTTAATGTCACGTCACTCACAAAGTACATCCCAAGCTTATCCGGTTTATAAATAACTAGTTTGATATTCCTATTGGAGGTACCTGGGTCAAGCAGATATACACCCAGACTTATTGAAAACTTCCCATTGTGTTATTTCTGAGAGTACCCAAAACAAAAATACTTTCCAGACAGAGAGGAATACCTCAGAACAGTGTACTAGCAGGTGTATCAAGGTGGAAGTAAGCCATTGTTGAAAAAGTCAATTCGAAGGTGTATTTAAGTATATTATTTTAAGTAGAACTCTTGTAGAAGTCATTTACGGAAACTGCCTGCCTGACCATAGATCCATGAAGCTTTAAATTAACACCGTACTAAAGTGTATTCCACTCGTATGAGGGCGTGCCAGGCCATTGGCAGAACGATTGTTCATCTCCCACCCAAACGACGGTGTACCAGTCCCATAGGTGAAGGTAACAGACAAAGCTGCTACCGGCTAAGGACAGGAGTTAAAACAAGGTGCCACAACTACCCGGCTTCCTGATGCCCCTCATCTCAGAGAGCATCAGGACTCAGAGATCCTGAACAACCTAACTCTGATAAGGAAAAACACTACACCTGCTGACCCACAAAACGCTCCCTGCATTCTCACATGCAGAAATCACTTTTACTGCTAATGATTGCTTAATAAACCTAAACTATTCTGTCAAAAGAAATCTTAACTCTTCAGGTATTAATTTCTTTTGTAGTCTTTTCCTTAACTAACAAATTTAACATGGGACGTCAATTTTCAATAAATTGAATTATTTTTCTTATAATATGAATGAGATTTAAAGGTTTAATCATCACTAAAATATTTACATAAAAAATAAAATTGAAATTAAGTACTGAGCACCCTTTGAAGCAATAAAACCAATTCTATACAAGGGGGTACAACCTAGGTGAATAGAAAGATAACTTTCATTGCACAGATTTACCTCCCCTGAATGTCACCAAAACAACCTCCCTTATAATTGAAGGACTTAACTTAAATTTAGTTTATAAAAAATAAAACGAAAAAGTAACTATATGGTATGATTAGCTTATATTCCTACTGCTTTAGTTTGTCATTGAAGCTTGAAGTCTTACTCAAGAGAAATTTATTTATCTGGTTTTTACATTAAGGAAATAAAAGACCCTGAAAAACATGCAATATATTCTCAAGCACTTCGTACTTCCCTTCTCCACTCGAGATCATAAAGCGGACTTAGGGTTTAATCTTAATTTACTGTGATACGGTTTTGCTGGACCTCTTGGTGAGGGGATTGTTAGTTTCAAAGCCTATTATGACGTCAAATATTAATCAGTGCTATGTATTTGTTAAAAATATATTTTATTTATAAATGTAGAGAGAAAAATTTTTGCCTGGCTCCAAAGGGACATATATGGATATTTTTTAAAATCCTTGCATTCCCATACCTAGGAGGTTTATGTTATGTAAACATATCGAAAAGTAACAGCAGATCCACTGTAAAGAATAAATATAAAAATATGTCTTTAACAAAGTTCAATATCTACATGGTAATACTAGAGTATTTGCCATGAATATTGTGAGCTGTAATTTCAATTTTATGGCCTTTGTTTTTGTCTCCCATCAAAAGAGGATTTGTTTGAAAATTGCACCAGCTTACTAAATTATCGTAATTTATGCATGAAATAGTCATAAGATCCCCATTTAGTAGCAAAGAGGTCTTGTATGTTGCGTTGTTTTGTGAGAAATTTACAAGCTAACAGAAAAGGTACAGTGAAACTCTGTAGCCCTTCTGTCTCCGCATTATCAAGGAAGGGTTACAGGTCTCGCCAGGATTCCAGGAATTACTAATTCGTAAATGTAACAAATCAAACTATTATTTCTAAAATTATTACCAGTTCATTGAAATGTCGACGGAGAAACAAGACTGTATTTTTCGAGCTCTATTACTCAAAGTACAATAACTATAACACCAAATAAATAAGTTTACCCACGGAATAGACCTTGACCTGGAAGACAGTTCGTCCAATTTTAGATTAGAATGATCTCTGCAGAAGTTTTGTCTATGTCACCATAGGAAAAAAAAAAAATTCTTTCACCACTTATCTAAAAATTATATTACAATGAGGCACGGCTTACCATGCGCAATAATGCTATTAATCACCTTACACCTTGTCAACAGTTTGCTTGATTATCAATGACTTAAACAAGCTCATGGAAAACTAAATTGTTAATTATTTATAATAAGAATTAAAAAAAAATAAAACAAATTCACCAGCAAAAGCAATAATTCTTATTTTTTAACATAAGCATTCTTTTTTAAAAATCAATTTTGAGAAAAAGGGTCCAGCAAGACCTTAAGTTAAGTCCTTGTCGCAGTAAAATAGTCTAGGTCAGCACTATGACCGAACGTTTTCATGTTGAGTTTGCTCCATTGATGCTATGTCTCTAACACTAGTTCTTTTACCCTTCAGGCTCCACTAGGTATTAGTTTAGTTTCAAAGTTCTCTCAGTAAATTTGAAAAATGAATATTGATGGGTAGTTCTTTATTTCATAATTTTTCCCCATCAAGCCCAGTGATATCTTATTGTTAAACCATATCCAGACATAAATTGAATTTTAATTATTTAAAAGGTATACATTTGGATGGGTAATTCTTTATTTCATAACTTTTTACCCATCAGCCCTTAGTATGTTTTATTTCAATTTCTTGCATATAATATGAAGGAATTAATAGCAGCAATAGGTTAAACTTTATTGGTTCAAATTACACATGTGACTTGTAGCTGGGGCAATATCTAATATATCAATTTACACAATTGTACGAAACTAACTATGTAAATGTTGATTTTTTTCCAGCTGAAAACTCATTATCGTAATCCAGAGACTCAAATAAGCAAATGTGATGTGAAAATTGATTGATAGTATTGCCATAGTTACAAGGTCACAAAGGTTACAGATCGCCAGTAAGAGCTGCGAAATAACAGGCCTACATGGTGAAGAGTTTGATATGGGGAAATCCCAGTGGTCTCCCCTTGCCCACCTTATCCCTCGGACAGCTTCCTTATGGCCTTGGTACATCTTCACGTTATTCATGTTGGTCTGCCAGTATTTGATATAGCCAGCATGGTCAGCTGTCACCATCCACATGTCATTGTGACTCCACTGCATCGCCCGGACAGACGTGTCGTGCGCCTACAAACAATTACACAAAAATAATTATTTTGGCTCATTAAAATCAGAACAAGAACCCATATTCCAAAAATAAATTAAAACATCCTTTGAATGGAGAAAATATTGCCAGTGTCAACCCATTGGGTGAAAAGAAACCACCGAAAACGACACTGTACAAATACAGGACGAAATACATGTACAGGACACTAAATGTATCAGCTTTCGGATGCCCATTAGCGCCTGGGCACAGGAAGCTCCGGCAAACACCTGTGGGAAACCGAGAGTGAAACTCATCTGTACAGCCATACAAACAGTTAGTTGGAAATTCTTGAATTGGCAAATCTAATTATAAACTAACTGTTTGGCGAGAATTCAAAAAGCACTAATAATTATGACGACGATTTGTAGAGGGAGTTTGGTAGGACATCAGAAAGGATAGCTAAAAAAAACTCTTAGCTATCTCCACAGCCACCTGGTGCTTACTTCACATGCATGCATGCTTGGTTAACCAATGAGGCAGAACCTGTTCAGTATATCAAAGGGAGATTAGCAGGCTAATGCTTTACCCACGGTTAACTCTACGGTGTCCTTCTCCCTAACCAATGTATACAAATCAGTGAGATTCACTTTTCACTAACCTGAAGGATCGTTTCAAAATTAAAAGTGAGACCATTCCAGAGAGTGAATTCTCCACTGGAAGCACCGGTCACTAATCGTCTACCCTCTGGGGTCCACTGAAAATACAAACACAACAACAAGAATTAGACACAGATAGAACAGTATTTAAAAATGTATCATTTTTAATTAGTTAAAGTTGATTGCTCAAGTGTTTGAGTTTAAATCTAAGATCCCTGCTCAGCCCACAAGATATAAGAACAATAGTTGGATCAAGTGGAATCCACAGCGGAAGTCGTTTTTCTGTTTTATTTGTCCTAGTTTAGGGATATAATTTGTGCACATTTGGTGATTCCGGGCCCATATTTGACTACAATTTTTCCAAATATGGGCCCTGGAATCACCAAATGTGCACAAATTATTTCCCTAAAATAGGACAAATAAAACAGAAAAACAACTTCCGCTTAGAGACAACCCCTTGGATTCCACAAGGGAGTTGCACCTCCCTTGATCTCAAATGATGTTCTTATATCTTGTGTGCTGAGCAGGGATCCTTGATTTAAACTCAAACACTTGAGTAATCAACTTTAACTAATTAAAACAACATGTTTAATAGGTAGGAGCCACAACTCTCCAGTTTATTTGTGTTTGACACCATTCTAAAGTTTATTGAACTCGCAAAACAGTGTGCAAGCCTCTGCTTTCACATTTAAATGCTGGATTTCACAACATATATAAAGCTCAGACACTTACATGTACCACACCAATCAAAGATAACCTCACTATCAATTACGACTTGAGAAAGGACTTGTTCCTGAGAAAGCTTGTCTGAATGAATGATTGATTGATTGATTGGAGTTTAATGCCGTGCTCTTGTTTGCCATAATCGTTCACTTACCGTTAATACAAATATAGGGCACCGGAATTTATTGGTTGATGTTCTGACAAATTTAGTGGTGACAGAGTTCATTGGGTTACTGAGAATACAGGAAGGGGGGACCAGCTACAAACAGATACAATTTATATCATATAATTTATAACGCATAAAACTTAGTAATACTATTTAATGAGAATATAATCCCGGACTACTTTATTGTTGTTAGTACATAAACAATTGATTTTATACCTTTATTTTTTAATAAGAAAGAGAAGACTAACTGACATGGCTTCATCAGATTGTTTGTTTGGTGTTTTACATTTTACTTAAGTTTTTTCTCCCGTTTGTTTGATTGGGGTTTGCCGTCGTAGTCATATGACTGCGTGCATGTCCAATCATGGAAGGAAACCACATTAAACGACGCTGACAACAAGGGAGACACCACAATACATTTAAAGGATGAAAAACAGCACACCCCAACGAATTAGCTGATACCACTAAGCTCAGAGAGCACCAGGGCACAGGAGTCTTACCCGCCCAACAACCTGCTGGCTTTATTTTGAAAAATTCTGGTCTATTTACTACCTGCTTACCAAAGAAAACCCTTCTTGTACATGCCAGATAGTATGTGAGCTGTTATTTCGACTGAACAGGACTGAAGTCGCACCGCTTTAGAGTTGTATTATAGAGTATACAGACATTAGAATAAGTCTCGATTAACAACTAAAGTAAAGCTTATGCTTGGATATTTAGAGAACCATACACTTATAGTAAAAAGTAGCAAAAATGAACTCACATCTAAAACAAAAAGTCTATCAGGTTGAATTTGTCGAATATCTCTAAAATCCCGCTGCCATATTCGATTCTGTAAAGAAAAACAAACAAGAATTGATATAGTTGCATATTTTGTTAACAAATTGGCTTCCTAATGCCCTAATGTCAGAAAGTACTAGGGGACAGGAGACACCCACCCAACCACCCGCTCTAATAAAAACAGTTTTTCATATCAGACTACATTACAAGAGCTACAAGCAAATACAATAATATTTAATACTTTACCTCTAAATATTTGATCACAGATGAGTTATAATCCACAGTTTTTCTGTGTACGGCTTTTCGCATCCGCTTCCCGTCAAAAAGCTGATTTTGAACGGCCTCCATTCTTTGACGATATGACAAGTAACTACCAGGGGCCCGAGGTTGCTGCGGCATTCGTGGGTTGTAATAAGAGCGGGGTCCTTGAGAGGAGCCAGGAGATCCTCTTGGCCCCATACCTGGCGGACCTCTTGGCCCCATAGCCCCCATACCTGGAGGGCCTCTTGGGCCTGGAGGAGGGCCCCTCATCATTTGCGGTGGCATCATCTGAACAGCTTGCATGTTGATGCAAAATTGTGTCCTTCGAAAAGTCTCAATTCTACAATTAACAAATGAGTATAATAAATTACATTTTGCTATAAAATTTTGAGCCTAACAGACATGTTTTAAGGGCAGTTTCACAAAACTTTGAACAAATTGTTGTCTGAAGATTGATGAAATTGCACCCAACACACCAGAAGCTCTCAACTCAAGATAACTCAGTTACTCCTGATGTATTACATTTCTTTACCGACATCATTTATCAAAGTAAAAGATGAAAAGAAATAAGTTTGTTTGTTTCTTTGCTTGGGGTTTTACGCTGTACTTAAGGTTATAGTGTGTCAGGCCTATTGGTGCTGGGAATCACCATAGAAGACACGGGAAACACAGATTGTTGATTTGGTTAAGGTTTTACTTTGTACTTAAGGTTTTTTCATTCATATCAAGGCATGCCAGTCCAATGAGTGAAAGAAACCATTCTGAATCCAGAGGTTTGTTTTTTTGTTTGATTAGGGCTATATGCTGGACTATAAGATATTGTACTCATTTGACATCGTGTCAGGCCAATTGGTGGAGGAAACCAGCCTCACTGAAACTGACAACGTAGACACAACAGATTGTAATATTTGTCTGTTATTTTTCAAACTGATCCAAAACGCTAATAAAAACTAGCCATAAACTGTTCGAACACTAGTTTCTAGTGAAGCACCAATTCTAGAATTATACCCAGAAGAACCCACAATACATTTACAGGTCGAATAAGAGGACACCACAGCTAATCGGCTCCCTGATGCCCCTTAGCTCAGAGAGCATAAGGGCACAAGAGGCCCCGACCCAACCCCTCGTGTTGCTGTATGTTTCACACAACACACTTTACACAAAATTAATTTCTCTGTTTGATGGATGCCAAAACTTTTTCCACGTTCATTCAATTGAGATTTTAGTCCACAAAACCCATATGTTATATGTTAGTGAAAACAGCAGACAGATCAGTTAACCAGCTGTTAGTGGTATCCTGTTGATTTTAAAAATTCAATAGTCTTTGTTGATCTTATAAATTCATTATTTGGAATGAACATTTACAATTTAGACACAAGAGAGGCTTTAACAACATTTAAATCCTAAGTACCGTATCAAATTCGTTAAGGAAATTGTGAAAAGGCGTTCGTGTTGTTGTTGGACAGCGCCAACACATTTTCAAGAAAATGCCGGGCAAACTTTACCATTAAAATTTCCAGCAAGGTAAGCAAGAGCTAGGAAATTAACGATTTCATAGCTCCAAGCTATCTTAACACGTATCTACATCTGATCTTGACTTAATTGTTTTCATTTTCTGGTGTTTTTTGGAAGAAAAAGTCTTCCCACATGCGACAAATTCATTCTTCTTTGAGACAAAATGGCTCCCTTGCTGGTTGAATGTAAAAAGAAGACTGCAGTTAGATTTCAATTTATTTAGCAATATTTTACATAAGCGAAAAAAATACAGGATAATTAATTTTTCGCTGAATTTGAATTCCTGTACAAAATAATCTAAACGAATTTGTAATTTAACACTTAGTTAAAAATAAAATGATCACTTTTCGTATTATTTCTTCTTTCTTATTTATTTCATTTCTACATCTAGGTCAAATCAGTTGTGTGTACGTTTGTTGACGTTTGAGTTGGAAACGTGCACAAAATCAATCCGACGAATTTAAATGTCCCCACATGCCATCCTATTGTAAAGTTTTGCATTTAGATGCTTTGGAACAGTGTTAAAGCGTTTAATCAGTTTAATCAGCGTAGTGAATCAGAAAGATTTTTAATTCTCATTGTAGAAACAAGACTTCAAAATGGAAAATGACATACGATTTGCTGTAGTATGTTCTAGCAATCAAAACAGAAGTATGGAGGCACACAACTGCCTCAGGTTGGTATGGTGACAAACCAATTTATCATAGTTTTCCAGAGACATAGATTCGAATATATATCTGGACCTAGATAAACCGGAGAAGATTATTGATTCGTGTATGTCTAATTTAAAGTTGGTACTTCCTGATATTGAATTACAAGATACTGTACAAAATACTAGAAATTTTATTTAACGTTGAATATGTTTTACATGAACATTATTACTGTAGTGCTTTAATTTCGACAAACAGTGACAAAAGTCACGCAGTAGCATGTAACAAAACAAAATAAATGATAAAAACATATTTATTGTGGAAAAGAACTGTCGGTACAATTATAAATCGCAGGTGGTTGAGTGGGAACCTCCTGCATGTCACCTGATGCTATCGGAGCTAAGGGGCATCAGGAAGCTGATTTGTTATGGTGTCCTGTTTGTGGTCCTGTAAGTGTATTGTGATGTTTTCTCTATTGTGAGTGTTGTCTTCGGTGGTTTCCTTCACCAATTGGGCTGGCACGCTGCATATTAATGAAATAACCTTGAGTACGGAGTCAAACCCTGATCAAACCAACACACAAAATCTGTGTTGCCAGCATCGTTTAGGGTGGTTTCCTCCACCGATTGGGCCAGCAACGAATTCGACCTCTAAGGACACAAACTTAAAGTAATTTATTGAATGTTTAAGTGTGAATTTGGAACTAAAACTTACATTTTCTGGTAATTTAAAGCCTAAACTTCATAAAAATTTCAAAATTGCAAGTCTACACTGATTACCCTTTGCATAAAATGTAGTTTTCTAAGTTGTAGAGGATGTCAAATTTGTTGAGCATTTAGGGTATGTGTCTTAAGCGCTGGGCAGTTGGTTGGTGGGCGGTTCTTGCGCTCAGGTGCTCTCTGAGCTAAGCACCAAGAACATTGATTGCTGGCGCAAGTATGGTGTAAAACCCCAAGCAAACAGACTATTTTCTAACTTCTCTATAAACTACATCCAAAGAATTCCATAAGATTTCAGTGTGGGATTGGTAGGAGCTTCCTGTGCGCTTGTGCTCTCTGAGCTACATGTAAGGGACGAGTGGTTGGTAGCAGCTTCCTGTGCGCTTGTGCTCTCTGAGCTAAGGGACGAGTGGTTGGTAGGAGCTTCCTGTGCCCTTGTGCTCTCTGAGCTAAGAGACGAGTGGTTGGTAGGAGCTTCCTGTGCCCTTGTGCTCTCTGAGCTAAGGGACGAGTGGTTGGTAGGAGCTTCCTGTGCCCTGGCGCTCTCTGAGCTAAGGGACGAGTGGCTGGCAGGAGCTTCCTGTGCCCTGGAGCTCCGAGGTAAGGTGGTGTCAGGATACTGATTTGTTGTGGCGTCCTGTTCGGAGTCTTGGGAAATAGTTCTTGGCTGCAGAAATCTGGTGGTATTTACAAGGGTTTTGCGAAGTTTTCACCCAGCATTGGCTATTTATCCTCGTCATCGGAGTGAAAAGTACCAAATATACAAAAAAATGAGTGGTAATTTCAGTCTTTGCTGCAAATCTGTTTACTTTCAGTAAAAAGGGTTTCAAGGTGAGATCGTTCGGTACAGGTAACCAGGTGAAGTTACCTGGTCCATCTCCTGACAAACCAAATGTCTACAATTTCAACACAACCTACGACGAGATGTACAAAGACTTGTTGAAGAGAGATAGAGAATTGTATCCTTTGCGCGAATCTTATTATCTAGATAATTACAATTGACACACTTAGCTCAATAGACTAATTTTGACTCATTTCTTTGTGGCCTCCTGTCAGTGCCCTGTGGTTGTCTGTCTTGCCAGTGGTCCCAGGGTTCCTTCAGCCATTGCGTAAATAGACTCCCATACAAGTGAAATAACCTGAAGTACATAACAAATCCTGAATCAACATTCAGACCTGTGCTTCTGGAGACACTAGTCTTCATACATTCTCCTAAAGCTGCTTTTCTATTTGTACGGATGTGTGCACGGATACAGAAAAAATCACACTAACTGTTAATATAGAGAGTTTTTCCGTTTGTACGGGTGAGGGTGCTGACACTGATGCGGACGCCGATACAGCAATCTTTGACAGGGTCATGTAGCGATCGGTATGTTTTCCGTATGCGGAATTCTTTGCCACAAATACGCTTTCAGTCTCTGCATTCGGAGAATGGGATAATGGACAAATAAAACAAAATTATCTGCATCCATACCCGTTTCCGCATTCGCATCCGTACTAATGGAAAAGTTGCTTTAGTCATGTAACAGGATATATTTTATTTACAAGCCTAAGTAACTAAAAGTCTAAATATATGTATCATTGTACCCCAAAAATTATTAAAATTGGTAAAAAGACAATAGCGGCCTGGCTAAGGGCAGTATAATTTCATGCTAAAAAGTGGAGGAAGATTATCTTTCCAACAGAACATTATCTTTCCAACAGAACAACACCATCTTTCCAACAGAACTACACCATCTTTCCAACAGAACATTATCTTTCCAACAGAACAACACCGTCTTTCCAACAGAACTACACCATCTTTCTAACAGAACATTATCTTTCCACAAAACATTATCTTTCCAACAGAACATTATCTTTCTACAAAACATTATCTTTCCAACAGAACTACACCATCTTTCCAACAACATTATCTTTTAAACAGAGCTAATACCAGAAGTAACTTCACATTATTTGGTTATGTTACTTTTTTAATGTCAGTTGGAGTACACCGTCATCATATATGTGAAATACCTGAACACTCTCAGTGTCAATAGATTAATCAATCTCAAGACAATGACCTTAATGTTGGACTCAGATATACACAGAATGGTATCCTACACATGTTAGATCGTAATAGGCGAATTAAACAGCGACCAGAGCGGTATCAAAATAACTTTGACAGATTTGAAGTGGTGTTTACCTGTGAAGAAAGGGTGTATGACCAGGTGATTGAAGGTAGGTCACAAGATATACCTCTTACTATGTGGAGATGGAAAGTTCAGAAGGCTTGATTTCCGTCTGTTCATTTTCTGGTCTTTGGTGGTTGGGTGGGATCCTCCTGTGTCCTGGTACTCTCTGAGCTAAGGGGCATCAGGAAGCCGATTTGTTGTGGTGTCCTGTTTTTTGTCCTGTAAATGCATTATGCCGTCTTTTATGTTGCTGGGCATCTTGTAAGGTGGTTTCCTCCACCTATTGGGCTGGCACACCGCCATTTAAGTGAAATAACCTTGAGTACGCGTAAAACCTAATGTTGCTGGTTGGGTGGTTGGATGGGTGGGAGCCTTGGCACTTTGACAGGTGTTTTAACTCTGATTTTTTTTAAATGACTTCAATTATAACTTTTGAAGAAAAAAAAACTAGGGTTTTCAAAAATGAGTGCCCTCTGGCTGAGGGCATTATGTTTCCAGACTATATTCATGCTGTCATACTTAGCACTGGAGGAACATTATCTTTCCAACAGCGATAACAGTTAAGTGACTTCACATTGTGTGTTTGTGTTAGTCGCTGTCTACTGTTGGAATACAGCACCGTCATATAAGTGAAATACCCATAAGCACAGCGTTAAACTCTAATCAATCAAAAATTAGTGGCTGAAAGTGTTTTTACCAGTTTGTGTGTTTCTTCTTTAACTTGTGCCTCAGCAGTCGGACCTGCTAGCTCCTGCCTACTAAAAATACAATCCCTGTAAAGAAACTTACAACTTTACAGTATACGAAGGATTATTTATAAATCATAAAATACAAAAAATGAAAATTGTTTTGGATTATAGTTGTGGATACAATCGAATGTGAACCCGGCCTTAATGCTCGACAGATTCGACCCCATTTACAACTTATAAAACTACATTTTATGCAAAGTGTAGACATGTAATTTTGAAATTTCAGACTTTAAATTACCAGAGTTCTAGTTCCAAATTCACACTTAAACATTCAATAAATTACTTAAACATGGTGCCCTTAGAGGTTGAATTTGTTGAGGATTGAGGGTAGTACTAATTTTGATTGATTAAGAACTCAGTAAGAGTTGTTGGTGTTTTGCCTGCTGCCAGTGTCGTTGAGGGCGGTTTCATACGAGTGAAATAGCATTAAGTGCAGAATAAACCTCAATCAATAAATCACTGGAGGAACCTTATTTTTCCAACAGAGCTAAAACTTGAAGTGACGTCACATCATTTAGTTGTCACTGCTAATACTGTTAAAATTTACCACAAATCATATAAGTGAGTACGGCATAAAACCACAACGACACAAACAGTTGTACCAAACTCCAGCCATCCAAAGTCGTCCCATAAGTGAATTACTGGAGTAATGCGACTACGACAAAAAAAATGAAGAAAGATTCAAAGATTCAATATTTCGGTTAAACCATTACCGAAATATTGAGTCAACATGAATCTTTCTTCATTCTTTGGAGTAGTCACATTACTCTATTATGTAGTAATTCTAATAAGTGAATTACCCTTGAGTACTTTGTTTAGCAAACAAATAAACAAACCGTGTAAAGCGTTTTTCGCAGTGAATAGAAAATTCCTCCTGACATGCCTGAAATTGATAATCCAAACAATTTTGTTAAAAAAAAACGCTCCCCATTTTTCTAAATTTTAAAGACTCCAGTAATATTCACTGTAATTTATGAACTCTCGTTCGTGAACCTTGTCAAACGTTAAACATGATTATCGGGTTGTAACCTGTTGGGTGCGTAGAGTGTAACCTGGTGCCGTCATATCAGTGAAATAACCTTAAGTAGTCCATAAAACCCTGATCAAACATAATTGGGATTTTTGAGCATATGAAATATATTTCTGTCTGCAGACATGGAGAGGCGAGACAAGAGCGAGGACCAGTCCCTTCATATTATTAACATAGAGATCCAGGATAATCACGAAGATGCTACGTTAGGAGCCTTTATTATCCATGAGATATGTTCTTTGGTAAGAAAAGTTCCGGATAAAACCTCAATCAATCATTGGTAATAACCTGTGATACGACTGGTTCTCCTTATAGTTTTAAGATATCAAGAAACAGATGTGTTGTTTTCAATTTGCCAGGTTTCCCCCCTGTGCTGGAAATCCTGTGTTCCAGTTCCTTGTTGTGGGTGGGAGCTTCTTTTTCTCTGGTGCTCTCTGAGCTGAGGGCCACAGGATGCTGATTTGTTGGGTTGTCCTGTTGTTAATGTTATGTATAGGTTTTGTCCTGATGTGTATGTTGCCGGCACTGTTTAAGGTGCTTTCCTTCATTCCTTGAGGTGGCATGCGATCATGTATGTGAAATAACCTTGAGTACGGCGTAAAACCCCAATCAAACCATTTCCTTGTTGCCCATCGGGTTATCACACCTTCTAGCCAATGAAATAATTTGAATTATTGTGTAAAACCCCAACCCGTGGTTCCATTAAAGTTGTGAGCCTCCTGTGCCCTGGTGTTCTTTGAGCCTCGTGTGCCCTGGTGTTCTTTGAGCCTCCTGTGCCCTGGTGTTCTTTGAGCCATAGGGCCAGCTCAGGAAATGATCAGTTGTAATTTCCTTCTAAGTTGTTGACATTGTTTAGGCTGGTTTCCTTCACCCATTGGACTGGCATGCCGTCATGGGAGTGAAATAATATCAAGTACGGCATCAAAACCCTCATCAAACCCAAAACGAATTTATACATAGCGCTGAAGAAGATAAACATTTTTGGTTTGGTATTGCTTTGATCAGCATTGAAGTTTTTGTAATATGAACAAATTGTGTAATCGATGAAATGTTTGGTCCACAGATCTCTTTAAATATAATATAAGACAATGATATTGGTATTTATTAGGAATTTCAGAAGATATGTTACTTATTTTTATATTTTTGTCAGCTTGCAGCCTGTGATGACATAGACAATGATATAGATGATATTCTCCAGGAATTTGAGGGGAAAACCCACAGACCCATTCTACACACGGTACTCTTCTATTGACGTCCTCGAAGTACATGTAACCTGAAGTACGGACGATCTCAACATGTGTCAGGACCCTCTGGCTTATGACCAAGCTTGAAACATACTGTCATACAAACTTCATGTAGCACTGGAGGAACAGTTATTTCCCAACAGAGCAAATCTCCTCACACTTTATGGTTGTGTAATTAGTGTGGCTATTTACTGCACCATCATAGAAGTGAGTACTCTTGAGTACAACGTTTAATACCAATCAGCCAACAAGTGACATTTAACCTTGAGAACATTATCTTTCTATTTTATTGGTGTTATTTGTTTTGGGGAAAACACAATGGCAACGAAGTGCAAGTTTTTGTTAGCAGAAAATGCTTAATTATTAATTACCAGTGATTATTAGGGATTCTTTTGTAATCACAGTTTTTCATGTATGAATTTCCTTAATGTGACATTTTAAGTCAAGATAACGACATATAGGACACACTAAAATAACTTTTTTTTAAAACCTTCCCTCAAGATTCATTTAATTCTGAGAAATCAAAAAAAAAAAAAAAACCTTTAGCTTATCAGTGTCGGACTGCTTATGTTTTGGTGCATTCCATAATCGTGTAGTTATATTTTGCAGGTACACTTTTGAAAACGTGTTGTATTGTTGTTGACCACTGAAAAATAATGTGCTTAGCATTTCTACATTCTACTACAATGCCTTCACTTTTTTTCAAGATGCACAATGTATCCCAAAGTCTTGTTTTTGGAGACTTTGCATGTAGTTAAGAAAACTATATTACACTGTACATGTATATTACAAACCGTACATTTTGGTTTGTTTAACAAGTCATATTTGTATAGTCCTTTTGGATCAAGCCTTTCTAACAGCCAACGGTTTGTTTATCAAAAGTCCTTTTTTTAATTTATTGAAATTGTGACAAGGTGGCACCCTACGACTGCCAGGAGTGCAGTAAACTTGTTTAATCTGGTACATGTAGTTGTCAGTATATTGTACTGCAAACCCTGTTTTTTCTGTTTAAATAGGTTTATTAATTTGTCATTTTTGATTTCAGTATTTATAATATAACCAATTATTTGTCTTTTGTTTATCAGAAAAGATAATTGTTTGTGTGGGTGTTGAAGGGTTTCAGCAGAACCCATTCCTTGATTGGAAACATCCAATGAGTGATGTTTGCAGTCATTTTAAAAATGTTCTTCCAGAACTAGGATTTCACTCAACTGAAATGATAGTTGTGACATTTTGCCACTATTGTCAGAAGTGTACATTTTTCTGGAAAGAAAAGTAGTCTTTTTGGAAACCTGGTTGTGACAATACCCACTATTACTAGTGCTAGTACGGGCTAACAATAATTGAACAAGGTTTAAACATACAATTTAAAATAAATCTAGATACTGTATATCTGTACTGAAATAGATATCCAAAATTATTTTAAATCTGAGTAACTGTCAATTTGTTAGTCTAACTATAAGTCAAAGTGGTAGCACCTTTGAGACTAACTGTAAGTACACACAAGCTTTCGCTAACAGTCATCACCTGAAGAAGCTATCATTGACTGTTAGCGAAAGCTTGTGTGTACAGTACTTACAATTAGTCTCAAAGGTGTTACCAATTCGACTTATTTTCATCTGGTACATGTAGTATTAATGGGGAATGGAACCATCTGGTACATGTAGTATTAATGGGGAATGGAACCATCTGGTACATGTAGTATTAATCGGGAATGGAACCATCTGGTACATGCATTAATGGGGAATGAAGCCATCTGATACAAGTATTAATGGGAATGAAGCCATCTGGTACAAGCATTAATGGGGAATGAAGCCATCTGGTACATGCATTAATGGGGAATGAAGCCATCTGGTACAAGCATTAATGGGAATGAAGCCATCTGGTACAAGTATTAATGGGGAATGAAGCCATCTGGTATATGCATTAATGGGGAATGAAGCCATCTGGTACGGGCATTAATGGGGAATGAAGCCATCTGGTACGGGCATTAATGGGAAATGAAGCCATCTGGTACGGGCATTAATGGGAAATGAAGCCATCTGGTATGTGCATTAATGGGGAATGAAGCCATCTGGTACGTGTATTAATGGGGAATGAAGCCATCTGGTACAAGTATTAAAGAAGAATGAAGCCATCTGGCACATGCATGTCCTGATGAAAGAACTTTTTATTGATGGATTCAAAGAGCATCTAGTCTTGCTCTCAATAGATCTATTGGTGTACATAAATAAGGAATACCAATATATTGGTGGGTGGTTTAGTGGTCCTATAAATTCAGCCATGGACACTAAACAGATTTCACTAAAACATATGGAACTCAGTTTCCTGCATAAACATTTTCGGTAAAAATTCAGAGAGGAACCATGGTACCAATTTCCATGTGCTAATATATCAAATCTTATCAATAATTACTGGAATTACAACACAACACTAAAAGCTTATTTATGAATATCACCCAGCCAGATTGTTACCGTCTTTCACGATATATAATGTTTCATTGCATATCATTCAACTACAGCGCATATCAATTGCATGAATATGACGTGGTCATAAGCGTTGCAATAATTACTCTGTTTTGAAGATGTGGTGTCACACATCAAATTTGGTTTGTGTGTCCCTTTGGGTACAGAATAGTTGAAATCCGATATCTTCTTGTCAAATAATTTCACTTGAATGATTAAATAACAGAAAGAAAGTTTGAAATGAAGAACATATATATATTTCTGAATATCTATAACACCAATAAACACTGCCCAGGCATACACATGAGGAATAATTAATGATAGTTATACTGTACTCCACCAGCGTTAAGCTTCTTTGTTTGATTGGGGTTTCACACTTATATACATGTAATGGCGTGCCAGCCTAAACGGTCAAGGTAAACGACGCTGGCAACATCCAAGACAGGACAAAACATTTACAATTCTGGAACCCACAAGAAATCAACATCCTGTGTCCCTTAGCTCAGAGGGCACAGGAGGCTTGTTGTATACATTTGCAACCTATTGTTCATATCTACAGTCCATAAAATCCAAGCCAAATATTTGAATTTTTAGTCAGTTCACGTGCAAGCTCTGTTGGAAAGATAATGTTCCTCCAGTGTTAAGTATGACACCATGAATGTCAGCCCAAAACATACTGCCTTTAGCCAAAGGGCCAATATAGCCGTGTAATTATGATTAGAAAACAGAAGTGCAAAAATAAAATGCACACTCTTAAGTAAATAACACAGTATAGTAGTAAAGAATAACCAGGTTCTGAGCAAGCGGAGGTCCCATTGTATTTGACATTAAAACAAACTCCAACAATAATAGGCATTCAATGCGTGCTTTGGTCACCACAAGTGTAGTTTCATTGCTCAGTGTTCAACACTATTGCGCTTGTCAGACAACGGTCTATATCAATGGTAAACAGTACGCCAATTCAACCACGAAATGCGGGTTTACGCTGGCTGTATCTAAAGTTATTTCACTCCTGGCGGTGTGCCAGCTCCATCGCTGAAGGTAACCACCCTAAACGACATTGGCCACAAATTGTGAAGTGTTTTGCTCAGTTGGATTAGTCTTTTCCCAATTCTCGGTATCGACACCACACTATACGGGGTTAGTACAAGCCAATTTTACACAATAGAAAAAACATGATGAGAATGATTAATTCAGCGCCGTATTTACAGGACTGCTTAATGAGATTAAAATATGCAATAGCAATCTTCTATGTTTGCCAAACCTCACTGGAACATTCTGTAACGTGCCACACAAACCTGAGAAAACCTCGCTTTGTGGATGAGAGCGTTTTGTTTGACAGATCCTTGACCGAAATGTCTACAAGTCTCTGGAACTACAGGATTTTTGGAATTTCGCATCTATTGAATATTTCCAACACCAAAACGTCTGTCACTTTGTTTTCTAATAAATCCTAAATAACGAGTTTGCTTGGGGTTTTACGTTTCACTGAAGGTTCTCCCACTAAAATGACAGACACACGCCAGGTAAACCCAACAGCCAAATGGTGGACAACCTAGTCACAAAGATACAGGGTGAGCATAGGGGGACAACATGGTACAAGTGTGGAATTCACCACACAACCAGCAGACAAATACATCCCTGTTACCTGATAGATCAGGGACAACCATTTTACCTGTCCAATTATAGGTGACCAACAACCAAGGTGGTATCACTGTATAAAGAATGCAATTGTATTGGTATGTATACAGTCGATAAACAGTAGGACCAACAATTTTGATTGGTTCTTCAAATGGAGAATCTTACTAATAGTTTATGCAATTGACAATGGAATGCACTGGGCCTCGTCACCCACTGTGTAACATTTATAGTTAAGAGAGCAAGTTAAATCGAAGGTCTGGGTGAAATTGTGGAAAATAAATGATGGACTGTATGCATTGCCCTGCTAGCAAGGAATTGCTGTCCTGAAGATTAACTATGTAAAGATGAATCTCTGCGGGGTAGAAAAACACTTCTGACTAAACTGAACAGGAGTATTCAACCTGGTCTTATTCCAACATCAAAATTCTCTGTCGATAGTATGTTGAACAAAAACCATACAGTGAAGCAAGCGTCTTTGAATTCCCCTGGAAATACAGAACTGCAATTATGGAGAGTCTAAAATAATGACTTGGTTGATGGGTTTTGTTTGTTGAACAACATTGGGTTGGGTTTGGCGGACAGAGTTAGTCAGCAAACTATGTGGGATTCCAGCACTAGGAGCGGGAAAAACCACCTGACTGGAAGAGGCTGTAGGCCGGATACCTCTTTGTCCCTCTGGTGTAGAAGTCCGTTGCGCCACTGGTGTAGAAGTCCGTTGCGCCACTGGTGTAGAAGTCTGTTGCGCCACTGGTGTAGAAGTCTGTTGCGCCACTGGTGTAGAAGTCCGTTGCGCCACTGGTGTAGAAGTCCGTTGCGCCACTGGTGTAGAAGTCCGTTGCGCCACTGGTGTAGAAGTCCGTTGAGCCACTGGTGTAAAAGTCCGTTGAGCCACTGGTGTAGAAGTCCGTTGTGCCACTGGTGTAGAAGTCCGTTGTGCCACTGGTGTAGAAGTCCGTTGTGCCACTGGTGTAGAAGTCCGCTGTGCCACTGATGTAGAAGTCTGTTGCGCCACTGGTGTAGAAGTCCGTTGCGCCACTGGTGTAGAAGTCTGCTGTGCCCCGAAACTTAGTCCTGTGATAAAAAAAAGTGTAACATAACTTTAAAAATGTTATGACCGAATTCTGACCAGGTTTAATAAGCTTGTTTGTTTGATTGGTGTTTAACGTCGTACTCAAGAGTATTTCACCTATATGACGATTTACTAATCTTAATAATTTGCGTTGCAGGTGTATTGTGGAAAACCGGGAAGAAACCTCGTAAAACCTTCCCTTATATACCTAAGGTACACAGGGGGAATCGAACCTATTCCGTGTACAGTGAAGGGGGTTCCATAGTCCAACGCTTAACCACGGAACGATGGCGCGACCCTCGGTTTAATAAGCAAACAGTGTATTAGATGGTGCCAAAAAACAAATGAGGAGAGATTCATAATCTAAAGATTTAATTAGAAAACTAGCCACAATAATAAATATATCTAGGGCACAACCTTCAAATTCTACTCTACAACAGCACCATTTTAAAAGATAGTTATTCTTAAAGCGAGCTCAAACTAAACAGATAATCAAGTCGGCTAGTTCACATTAGCCAAGAACAATTTACTCTTGTGGTCAAATGTTGGTACTGCTGGACAATAAATGTTGATTTGATCGGGGTTTAACACCGTACTCAAGGTTATTTCACTTAATCGAAGCATGCCAGCCCAATCGGTTAAGGAAACCACCGTAAACCACCCACCAACGAATGTTGAAAAATCTTGAACAGACACAACTCTTTAATATATCAATCTGATAGCTTATTTATACCAGGGTCAAGGATATTTCATTCATTATAGGACGCCATTGTCTGGCAGCGGATCCTAATTTACAAGCATATCTCTGGTTGCTTTAGAATCCTGGGGGTCTCAAAGGGGGTATCGGCTGCAGGTGATCATTGTAACCCAAACCCAGTATGTGCATCATTGCGTTTTTATGATGTCCTTAAGGTTATTTCATTAATAGGACATCGTGACCGCCCTATGTGTGAAGGAAACCGCTATGCACCAAGACAAAACAGGACAGAAACCCTGACTTAAAGTTGGATATGTGATGCCCTTCAACTCTTTCACCACCTGGAGACCGGAAGCTCCCCTCAACCACTCACCGTTACAGGATCAACATGGGCTGGGGTTTTTGTACTATAGAATAAGAGAAACCACTAAAAGGAAGTCATGTTGGTTTAGATAAAATACTTCAAGTTAAATGTTAGTCTAAGCAGTCTTGAAAATGTGGATTACAATTTCAATAGTTTAAATCATTAGGAAAAACAAAAACCTTGGTGCAATTTTTTTTAAAAGAAATCTGACAGGACATATTTTGGATAGTGATCAATCGGACAACCATTATCCGGTCAACAAGACCCTTATTATCACACATCAGAGTCCTTTTCAGAGAACATTTCATTGTAACTGATCAAAGTTGAAAATTTGTTAAGTGCTTTGTTAAATGCATTTTTAAATGTTCTTTTGTCATTTGAGTAACATGTATTTTACGGAGATATAACCACAGTCTCTCATGCAGACTAAGATCTGCATTGTAGGAATTGTTCGTTGGTCCACAAACACACCAAAGGACATTCACAGGATCCAACACAGGACATGCCAACATCGGCTGCCTGATGACGCGAGCCCAGAGAGGAGAATGCTACAGGAAGCAGTTTGTCAACCAACTGCTGGCCACAAATAATTCATACCAGGTCATAGCAGAATTTCAAGGTCATCCAACTGGTGGTTAAGTAAACAGCACTTTTAACATTATAATGAAAACACATATTTTGTTCAGCTAATTCTACTCTTAATTAAATATTCGGGTTAAACTGTACATAGATTTTTGAAAAAATAATTATAATAATTTTGTACACAGTATAAGCATGTTGCTTAAGGTGTACGTTTCAACAATAAAGCTTAAAAAAAAGTTAACGTCACAGCTAACTGACCCAATCAAACTGTTCTTTCCTTATTTGGCAAGAATATATGTTGAATTTACTCAACATGGTATAAAATAGATTAAAGTGACCAATGTGCTCAACAGAAAGAAACTTGCAAAGTATTTGATTATTTGGTGTTAAATATCGTACACAAGGATATTCCATTTATATGATAAATTTGCATTGCCGGCCTGGTGTAAAACAGGAAGAAACCCAGTAAAAAACGAGCCAGCGACAACAAATCAGCCCTCAGAGAGCAGCAGGACACAGATAGCTCCCGCCAACCAAATATGTAACCTATTTGAAGATATCCTACTTATAAATCTATTGACTGGTGCCTCGATTATTATTGGATGTCTGAACTTTATTTCCAAAACAGAAAAATAATTAGCAGAAATGAGCATTTCTCATGTTTAGTCCCTCATTAATTTTCACCCACACTCCTGCAAAAGGAAAGTACACAGATGTTAAAAGCGAAGAGTCATGCGAGAAACTGTCAAACCTTGTACCTCTGAATGTGGGGGTCTGGACATCTGTTCTGGTGGCTTTGGTTGCCATGGAAACGGTTCACCAGGTGGAAGAAACGTTGGTGGTTGATCGAAGAGAGCTGTGTGCCAAGAAAATGTTCCCAAACCATAAGGATGACTAGCAGTGGCTGCCGATGATGAGAGACTTAGTGCTGTGGTCAGAGCTCCAGCCAGCGCCCCAGACGGAACCGAAAGGGTCGCAGCAGGAGAGTCAGTGGTGATTAGAGCTGAGGCTGAAGGTAGCGTACAGGAAGGGGATGTAAGTCTGTCACTCGAGCTTGTCAGCAGAGACTGTATGTTAGTACTGAGTGAGGAGGATAAGGAGGTTGCTAAGCTTGGGTTACTCAAGGTTGTGACAATCGGTGGTGGCAGCGGTGGTAACTGGGCTGACTGTGGAACCAGCAGATCACAGTTAGGGGTGCTGCTGTCTTCAGTGCCTGGAGGGAATCACAAACCATAACATCACCGGCACCAGTATAACAACTCGCCACAGCACTGATCCACCATAACTTTTACAAGGACATTTGTGAAGCTCACAGCTCAGCCATAGTTAAAATTACAAAACAAAAGCATAACGTGCAACTTCTGACATTTCTAGACAATCTGAGCGGTCTCGGTTAGTGAGAAATTTTGTCTGATTGATTTGACTTTGGCAACATACTTCTGGTTAATTGACTCCAACAACAGTGGGTCTGCCCTATGGTTGTGAGAAACCATCATTGATGTATAAACGGACAGCCCGTTTCAATCCCAGGGTACAAAACAGGACATGACCACAAATTAACTTGGGAATGTTCAAACGAAGATGTTAAGACTAACTACTGAGAAGCTCCCAGACAATAACAGAGCCTAGATCCTCGCACTGCTGAAGATGAAGAGAGCAGTCTGAAACGTTAGAAGATGCGCGCTCGTTTGATTTCAGCTGAAGATCCAATTTTCACAAAAGCCATGCAAAACTGAGCAAACCCAACATAGATATAAAAGAAAATACATCTTTCATCCAATGACAGCACTAACGACTAACAAGGTGTGGAGCAACCATTTTTTGTTCACTAATTTGTTTAGATTGCTTGAGAGCCAATGTTTAGCAATAACGATGGGGGTAGATCGGTGGCTCTGTTGACTTAAGATTCAAATCACACTTATTCTACCGATTGATTACGGTTGATAAGAAACGCTCTGACATGTGCCTGTTCACACTATTGGCGTTACTATTTTGTGTTGCTGTAGGACTGTGTATGCCTAACAACGCTGCAGCTGTCATAGGGAGCATGTATTCTAATCTTGTTGGGCAGTAGTGATACAATAGCACCTTGTCAAAACGGATTCTCCTCCAGCCTCTATACGACCAAACATGGATCTGCGATTTAAAAGTGATCAGAATCTTTTCACCTCACCAAACAACATCACAAGAGCCTCTTCAAGTTGTTTTGGAATCATGAGTCTGTGGTTATACACAAACTCTATGGGGAATCTATTGGGACAAGGCGCCGATTGCAGCTATCTAATACAGCAATATTTTTTGCATACTGTGGTTTGTATGATTTTGGGTTTTATGCGTACTTAAGTTTATTTCACTCCAAAGACGGCATGACAGCCCAACTAGCGTTGGGTTTGATTGGGGTTTTACGCACTACTTCAGGTTATTTTACTCTAGTGACGGCGTACCAGCCCAATTGGTGAAGGAAACCACCCTAAATGAAGCTGGCAACACAGAAGACACCACCATACATTTACAGGACACCACGACAATTCGGCTTGCTGATGCCCCTTAGCCCGGAAGGCACCAGGACATAGGAGGCTCCCGCCCGACCACTCAATGAGAACATTGGAATACACCTCTTTAAAACCACCCTGCGATCTCCACAGCTACAATAACTTCCTAAGATCGCCAAGCAGGATCAAGACGGTACCTGTGAAACGGTAAACTGAAGGAAGTTTAGCAGCCTAAACAATGCTCAAGCAAAATAAACCGCAGGACCACTTTGTTCAAATTTTTAACCATGGAATTTTTTTGCTTCATGTCTAATGTTTTTTTTCACAAGTATTGCCAACTAACACAAGCTAGGAGTCTCAAACAGCAACAGACAGAACCACACAAACAAAGGCATGTGAAGACATAACAGTCAACAAGCTTTTATTACATTAAATTACCTACAAACAAATAAGCATGATTTTACATTCTCTTAAAAACACGGATGAGACGTCAGGACATTTAATATATAGATGAATGATACAAATTTTGAGTGGAGATATACAAAAATAGGACATCTTTAAACTTTGCTGCACCAAAACACAAAACAAGAATGAAGTGAATGAAGTTAATAGTTGGAATCGTAGCTTTGAGATAACTTCCATCTTTTATATAATTCTGAAGTGTGAAATCTTTAAAAGATATGCATTTTATGGTGGTAACATAAAATGATGAATAGGAATATCTTTAAACCACGGGAACAATTTGTAAAGTTAAAATGAAATATCTTATGGCTCAATGAGTGATGATAAGAAAACCATTGCGTTCCAAAATCAATTATAACAGGTCTAAAAACTTTTTACACATTCACAAACAAGGCTCACTCACACAGTCAATACCACAACAACAAAATACTAGTTTACTCCATGTCAAAAAAACAAAACAAAAAAAAAACAGAAATATACCAGCAACAAATTTATAGGGGTAAACCAGGTTAAGAGTACAACCAACAAGAAAACAATGTGGATTTAGTATTCAAACAGGTTACAGTGAGAAAAAAAACTGTTATTGGTCAAAACTAAAATTAACGCTTACAAAATCATTGAAGGATACAGTTGTCACTTAAGACAATACAACTGTACTCTAATACAAACTTTCATAAAAATAATTTAATACAGAAGATAATTTGAAGGTTACTTCAGTCATAATATTTTAAAAACTTTAAAAACTTCTGATGTTAAATTTATTTACACAAATATGTTAGCTTTATTCTTAAATTCTTGAAGTATGTATGATATGGACAATTGGATTTGATGGCTGGCAAGGTCAAAGGTTATGCGTCAGTCTCTGACCTACCTGAAGTGGGCGGGACTGACTTTTGAGTGACAGCTGGCTGAGGCGAATTATTGGTTGGTAGACGACTGGGCATTCCTGGGGCAGCTGGCTGACCTATCAAATAAAATCAATAAAGGTGTCACTAAATACGTTTAACAAATCAACAATTTAATGCATTGATTGATGGATTGATTGATTGGTGGTTAAAGCTGTGCTCAACTTAAAGGTAATTCACTCAAATGATGGTGAGTACACCACAAGTAAAGGCCACATTACCACAATCACAATCTGATACTTGAAATTATAAACTACAGAAAAAAGGATTCCACATTTATAAATAACAGATCTATCAAATTCCATGTGTCACTTAAATACCAAACAAATTAACACCTTATAACAAGAAATTAGCAACTGCTCCCAATGACAGTCCACATTTGTTTGGTTGTTTAGTTTTCATATAGTATGAAACATTTAAAGATCATTTATACTTCTATGTACATATATTCTTCTAATCTTAAGGATACTCTAACCCCCCTAAGGTTGTTTTTACATTTTGCCGTTTTACTTCTAAACTACTGTGAATGTATATATATTCTGAATCGTCTCTCTATGTAGAACAATAATAAGTAAAAAAAAATTTATTGCATAAAATGTACATTTATGCTACCTCTTTTTCAAATTGCTACTTCTTTTACACCATTTACGTCAACTGTTCAATTTTACATCAACGTATAATAC
>JAVFBZ010155709.1:0-18544 GCA_032466195.1 Katharina tunicata | reverse complement strand
CCAGGCCATAACAAACTCCACCCAGTACGCCTTATTTTGGATACAGTGCAGAACAATCTCAAACAAAATTATAAACTTACCAAAAATGTCACCGTCGAGGAAGCTATGATACCATTTCGCGGAAGAATCAGCTATAGACAGTATTTGCCAGCAAAACCCTGTAAGTTTGTTATAAAAGTTTGGGAACTTGCAGATAGCTCTAATGGATATGTGCTCGAGATGCAAAATTTACACAGGGAAAATGGAAACTGGTAGGACTGAGACAGGCCTTGCTTTGCGGGTTGTGACTGATTTGACAAGATACCTTGTGGGAAAAAATCATCATGTTTACATGGACAATTTCTTTTCCAGCCCTGCGCTTTTCACTTCATTACTTGAAGACAAAATCTACGCCGCCAGAACAATTCGCACAAACCGTAAAGGATGGCCACAGCAATTCCACCCAAAGCATCTATCAAAAAAAGAAAAAGGCGCCAGTAAGTCAGTACCAGATGGAAACCTCGTTGCCACGTGTTGGATGGATAATCGCCAGGTTAATTTTTTTTCCACCAACTCCGATCCTTCAGTAACTATTCATATGACAAGAAAGCAGCGTGATGGTTCCAAAATTGATATCCCGGCATCCGAAGTCGTAGCTCATTATACAGAATGGTGTTGATCATGGCGATCAAATTCGGATGCAATATCCAACGTACCTCAAATCCAATAAATACTGGAAATATATATTTTGGTTTTTGTTTGACACTGTCATAGCATGTGCTTTTTATCTTGATGAAGGAGTCCCCAAATCACAAGAAAACTTCTCGCAATGGAAAAGCCATACAACTGAACCAACTAGATTTCTGGAAAAGTATTTCGACCGCACTTATCGGAAAATTCAAACAGAAGCGCCATTATCAGTTGATACCAAATGATCAAACAGGCAGATCACATTGGCCGAGCCCGATGCCCAAAGCGCAACGCTGTAAGCACTGTTTACTGTCTAAAACTCAAAAGCGAAGTAAATCTCTGTGTAGCCTGTTTTGAACCTTACCCCAAATGTATGGAGGAGTAAAGTGTGTTTTCAACGCGATTTGTAAATCTTTACTGTTTATTAGTTACATGACCTACCAAAAAAACTAATGAAATGAAAAAAGTACAGTTTTCTTGATGATCCTGATCTTGTAAATAGACTGATTCTTTGCTGATCAATGTGTTTTAAGTACAGTTTTCTTGATGATCCTGATCTTGTAAATAGACTGATTCTTTGCTGATCAATGTGTTAAAAAAAGTACAGTTTTCTTGATGATCCTGATCTTGTAAATAGACTGATTTTTTGCTGATCAATGTGTGATGTGTAAAAAGTGACAATGAAATCAGAATATTCATATTTCAGGTAAGGAAATAATATTTATGTATAATATATTTTATTGATAACAGTAAGAACAGTACTTTTTTTTAGAGAAAAGTAGGGGAAATTGGCATTTGTATAAGTGTCAATATGCTGCTCACTGCACTGTGAGCTGTGACCTACATTCTGCTATGGCTGAGGCAGCCAGCTGAGCTGCTGGCAGTGACAGTCAGTCTGACTTGCAGTAGCGAATGAGTTAATAGGCTTGTGGAAAGTCAGGTTTTGGCGTTTGAAGGATCTTTCGGTCGTTCGGATGACCTAGAGTCTTCTACCACCCCCTTGTTCCGCATTTCCTCCTCTGGCACTTTGTTCAGGTTGGAGCAACCGAAGTTAAGATCCTACCAAGTTCATGTATCGGCTTGGTCCAGCAAAGCATCTTCCCTGGACCCCGAGTTTGTGGACCTGTTCCCTGCTGGTAAGCTTCCGTCTAGACAGAATAGTTTGATGTCTGTTCGTCAGGAAATTGTCTTAGAGAACGTTGCCAGGCAATCCTCGTCTCATATGGATTGGTTCTTGTTTGCCATCAGGAATTTACTCAGCAAGATGGGTGACCAGGATGTCAAGAACATGTCATGATTTGCTCACGTCAGCAGCTAGGGCAAACTCAGACATGATGGCGTCATCAGCTTACATTGCTGCGTCTTTGGTTATCCAGCGCAGGAAGGATCTACTGGGTGATATGCCCATCTATGTTCCGGATAGTATCAAGCTGCCCAACTCCCCCACCTCCCACGCGAAAATGCAGGCTATGCCTGTGCGATCTACTCCATCATTGGAGACGGTCACTAGGAGTCGCCCTTCAGCTAGAGCTGGAAGTCCTTATAGGGTGTGATGGGCTCCAAGACTCGTAAGGACGGGTCATGCAGGTGTCCTGCCTGCATGGCTGCCGGATCGGTCACTGCCTACCTTTCCGGAGTCACTAGAAACTAGTATCCCAGTAGGAGGAAGACAAGGTTTTTCTTGGCAGAACTGGCATCTGATCTGGGCGGAACCCTGGATTGTCCAAACGCCACAGCTACAGCTTGGACTTGGCTGTCATTCCCCCTCTGGTAGTGAATCCCGGACGGTCTCATATTACAGTTGTTCCCGATCATTCTCGCCAGTTAATGTCGTCGGTACAGGCCTTGTTAGAGAAAGGGGCTGTACGGCATCACATCAGTCTCTCGGGTTCTACTCACCTGTTTTCCTGGTCTCCAAGAAAGATTCTCTGGAGAAACGCATGATCTTGATCTTGTCAACGAGAAGTTCCTGTTCAAACTGCCTCACTTCCGGATGGATTCATTCAACACTATCCGTTCGGCAATGAGGCAGGGCAAATGGACCATTTCACTGGATTTGAGAGATGCTTGCCTTCACATCACAAGCGATTTTTCAACTTTCTCTGGTTTGTAGTTGGCCGAAGGAAGTTCAAATTTCTGGTGCTATCCTTCGGCCTGGCGACGTCACCTTGGGTATTCACCAGCATTTCTCCCCAGTAGCTGCTTTTATCCACAGCAGGGGTATCAGATACCATTTTTATTTGGACGATTCCTTGTTACGGAACATCGATCCCTGTCAGGTAAGTTTGAACACCGAGTTTCTTTGGAACCTGCTAGTAGGATTATGCTACCTTCTGCACGAAGTCAAATCAGAGGAGTACCGGCGCAGACACAAGTTTTTCTAGGAGTAGAATACAATACCCTTGTGCAAGGTCAAGGCATTACCACCACAAGACCGGTGGTTAAAATCATAGATGCGGTCCGCAGTGTGGCTCAGTTGTCAGAGTGCCGGCCGCATCAGCTCGCTTCTCTGTTGGGCTTCCTGACTTCTGTTCAGAATGTGACATTACGTGAGCGTCTACATCTCAGACCCTTACAATTTCACCTAAATGTTCATTGGCGTGTGCATCATTTGAACCCCCGAGTGGTCTTGATGCTGGATGTCTAACTCCTCCTGAGTTGGTGGCTTCAACCAGAGTATCGCCATTTTCAACCAACGGTTCACCAACGCATCCTTGTAAGTGCAGTCGAAGTCAGTGAGCGGGAGCGGGACATCAGACATGTCATATCAATGTGCTGGAATTTTAGGTGGTCATCAGGGCAGTAAAAGTGTTTTTACCGGAACTTTACAACTTCAGACTGTAAGTAGTCACTGACAACACTACTGTGATGGCCTACATAAACAGGCAGGGAGGGACAAGATTCCCACAACTCCTGGACCTATGCTGGTCTAACAACATACTCAGTCAGACTCGCCATATTCTGGGTCGTCTCAATGTATTTGCAGATTGTCTACCCAGGTGGAAGCAGATTATCCAGACAGAATGGCAGTTACACCCGGATTTGTTCCAGCGGATTTCACAGATTTGGGAGACTCCCTTGATGGACCTGTAAGCGACATGTTGGAACCACCAGGCCCCTGTCTACATGTCACCAAGCCCAGATCTAAACGCGTTGACTGTGGACGCGTTTACTCAGGATTGGGCGGGTATGATAGCCTAAGCCTACCCACCGCCAGCAATCTTGCCTGCAGTGCTGCGGAAGAGCGCGACTCACTAATGTGTGGTCTATCTCATAGCGCGACCCTGGTTCCCTGAAATACTGGAGCTTCTCGGGAAGGGAACTACCTTTGTGGGAGAAATTACTACGCCAACCTGAAGCGAACCTGTTTCACTGCGATGCTACAGCTACATGTTTACAGGTGCTCCAAGATTATCTCTTTAAGGCAGACTTTTCTTGAGAAGCTGCAAAAGGAATGGTGGAATCCACCAGGGAATCTACAACAGCGGTCTATTAGTCCAAGTGGAAGGCGTTCTGTGAGTGGTGCATACTTCATGACGTTTCCCCAGCCACTGCCCTTGTTCAAAAGGTAGCAGATTTCTTATTATACCTTTTACAGGATAGGCAGTTTAAACCGTTGACTGTGGATGGATAAGGGCCAGTAAGAGCCTTGGCCATCTACATTTCCAAATCTAATCCAATAAGGGCGGGGCGTAGAATCTCTTTAATGCTCAGCATAAGCAGGAAAAAACTAAAAACTCTATAGCTTTCTAAAACTGTGTTTGGCTTACGAGCATGTTAGTAACTCGGGTTAGTAATTCTGATGATGCACTATCTAAAGTTTTGGCGTATGAGATTCATGCTCTGGCGGCATCGTGGCTGGTTTAAGCTTATCGATCAGTGAAGGATATTATCAAGGCGTGCTATTGACGTTCTACTACGACCTTTGCCTCTTATTATCTGCGAGATATGACAGTGGTGCAGGACGATGTTCAATCTCTAGGTCCCTTGGTAGCAGCGCAGGTGGTTACCAGGGTTTCAACGATTAGCCGATAGGCAGATTATGTGTTTTTATCCTGTTTTTAAAAGTATGTTGACATTAGTACTAGCTTGTCTGATACATTGTTTTTACTTTCGTTTTCTGCTCCTTTCGCTCATCTGACGGTTCCTTGAAGGATTTGCGCATGACCAGGCAGTCTGATCATGGGAGTCGGTGAGGGCCCAGAGGAGGGTTAATGTTTAAATTCTTCACCATAGCAATAATAATTGTGTAAAAGTGCATTATTAAGTGGAAGGTAAGTTTAGTTTAGAAACATACAAATTATTATAAATTTGTAAATTTTCTTTTATTGATCAACCTGTGCAGCTTGTTTGTAATATTCAAATAATGTTGATGAAACCATTTTTGTATAAAGAACCGTTTGAGATCCATAGCTGATCAAAATGTTTTGATACATGTACCAAGGCTCAAAAGTGGGGCCAAAATAAAGGCCAAAATTTGAACATTGCAGACGAAGTAAAATTGGTATAGCAAATGAGCAAAATATAAAAAAAACATAAAAAGTAATTGCAGGCCAAGCAGTTTATGCCAAAAGCTCTTATTAGCCTAGATAGATAGATAGATAGATAGATGATCTTTATTTTGAAAACTTGATTACTCACAATAGGCATAAAGACCTCGAGTTATATAACCAAGGTATCATAAATAACAATGAACTCGAAGACACTATATAAAATACATATGAATAAATAATGTATATAAAAAAAAAAACAGTTATATAAAGTTGACACATACCAAATACACACATACTTATATAATTTGTTGTATAATACTTTTTTATTAATATAGATATACATACACACACCACCAGGCCTGTTTTACTAGCCTGTTTTCATTAGTTTCGTGAAATAAATATGTTGAAATCGTTAAAGCACCGAAGCATGAAGTCAAACCGCATTATTCAGTAATGTATTATACAAAAAGCACTTGGGTTAGACTAGAATCTTGCCCATAAATGGTACTTGCTATCAGGTGTATACTTTTGTTTGATCAAGACAAGAATTTCTAATTGTAGCTTTTATGAAAGGAGTATAAAATGGAAATTTATAAAAAATGTACTTGTGGCTCAATATTTCTAAAGGCAGGTCATCCTTAACTTGCCCTGAAATAATCCAACAGAACTTTGATATTATGAAAATAACTACATATGGTATTTTTTTCTCAAGGTGATTTGGTATATGTTCAAATGCATATTTATTATTTTTTGAATTTCAGAACATATTGTCTCAATTAAACATATTCCTAATACAGTTTAAGATCTCTGAATGGCTATGAAATTACTGCTTTACATTGATTTGACGTTAAGGGTTGGTCTGTGCTTTCCTCCCTTGCTGTCTGTTGCACCATCAAGTGATTTACCAGTAGTTAACATGTACGTGTATGCACCTTTACATTCCCTTTCATCACTTCTCAATATGCATCTGTCCAACAAGATAGAATATTCTGACTAAAATTATACAAAATTCAGGCTTTGACATAAGGTTTCAGGGCACCTAAGCCACTTTAGCTTTTGAATGTTACTTGTCTTCAAGGGCACAGAGGCCAAAGCATGGGTCACCAAGGCCAGTTTGGTAACTGGATAAGGCAAAGCTAAAACATAATTAACTTATCCACACATTTTCAGGCCTCGAAATTTGTCACGAACGAAACGATCGTTCGCATGTCGGTTACGAAAAATCTAAAAGGGCAGAACGAAAAATCGTTTACGTGAACGTTTTCCGTATTACTATCTCAAATCGGTTGTCAACTTGCAGCTCAAAGAAGTAACAGTGGAATACTAGCTCTCAAACAAAATAAACAATTCACTTGTTTTATGACTACATATGTTGTGAAAGCGAAACTCTTGTTTCATGACTACAACTGTTCTGTTGTGAAAGTGGAACAATGTTCAATGTCTGTCTACAGGAGGTCGTCGCGTGAGCCAGGCCTCATAGAAGTTTCAATGAGAGTGCCATTGTTTTGGTTATCCTCCTTCCTGGGCTAGACATTATAGGCTGCATTAAACTAATTAATAGTTGTTTGTTTTGGGTAACCTAACCCTCATATTAAGTTTCGTCAATCCTTTTTATTTTTTTACATGAATGACTGTGGTTTAAATGACGTTTCATTGAAAATTAAAAAAAGAAAAAATAGCTGTTTATTGATAATATAAGTTGATGAAATATAAAGAGTTTACAGGTCGGTCGACCCTGATTTTCCTGTAACAAACATTTAGCTATACATATACATTTTGCCTTGGTACAGCGGCCAGAAAATTGGTCAATTTTATTTATCCATGTACAAAATATAGAACAGTCGCTCGTTGACAATGGCAGAACCAAAACAAAAAGCGGAAAGTGTTAGTGTGTAGACTTTCAAAAAATGGTCTTTCAATGAAGATTTTAATATTGTTGAAATCGGAGATGAAGGAAACATCGGAAAACTGGAATGCAAAGTTTGTTCTACACATCTCACAGATATAAGAAAGGAGGCCAGCAGACGTCGAATAAAGGGAGCAGTTTTGGCTGGAATACAGAATTATGCTGATGGGATTAGCTGTGTAAAAGCTTGGCTATTCTGGCAGTAATTTGAATTTCGTTTGAGTCAACGTTTCTTTTAAACCCCCTATGATCGTCCCCAGTGTAGAGTAAGCGCTTTCATAAAACCCCCAATGTATCCCTCCTGAGCATGTTTCTGGTCAAGTCCATTCTGCAGTTTACATTAAAAGCGTATAGTTGTTGGGGGTGATATCCTTCGAAATGAACTCGGCTGCATAGAAACAATACAAAGTGGTGTCTATATTTTAATAATGCATGGTACGGGGCTGTTGAGTCGCCAGTCTGTCTGTGTTTATAAGCACGTGGTGCTGGCTGGCGACGACATGCAGGTGTCGGCAATGTACGTTATTTTACATTATTAACTGCTTTAGTTATGGAAGTTCTTGAAATCTACAATCAGCGCAAAAAGGTAGTGTTGTTCAGTTATACACCAGGATAAAGTACTCACAAAAATAAATCGATGTCAGTTCGGGATTTAAGTTACTGGTACTCAATCATGTTTACCAGTTCTGCCCTCGGTTTTGCATCGACCACATACTTTTTTTTAGCTTTTCATGTTTGCGTAACCGATTGGTTACGTGAACATTTAAGTCTGTAACCGAACTATCGGTTATGTGATCAAAATTACCGTCAACGATTTTTCGTTTACGCTGGGGAAGCCAATTTCGAGGCCTGCATTTTTAGCTTTAGTTGATTAATTTTGGCATTATTTTTTTGCAAGAAAAGATACATGTACAGTTTAGCCTACTATGGAAAGAAGTTAACTCATTCAGTGTTGTATTGTCTAAGCTTACTGTTTATAAGCTGCTTTTGGCCTACGTTGCCCCAACCCAGCTCGGTGACTGGTTGCCATACATGCCGCCCTCAGACCAGTCAAATAAATTAATTTACTTGGCTGTTATCAGTAACCCAATTTTACTGATATTATTTGACAATAAAAACGAAGGAAGTGTGGGACTTTTTTTGCTTTTGGTAAATTTAGCTAAGTGATTAGAAATATTGCAGCATATATATATTTATGAGAATTAATCTAGAACTTGAGATGTTTTATAGGCTTTATTTAGTCGATATCCCTGTGCCAGTGTGATAACTCTTGATAAAAATATACGGACTGACGCGAAACAATTTCTGAGCAATTGTGTTTAGTATGTAAAGACAAGGCAGATACATGTAAGTTTGCAAAATAAAACCGTAGTTGTCAACTTCATACCCAAAATCAGAATTTTAATTTAACTCAATCGCTACGAGGAGCGTCTCAAAGCGCGTCAAAAACATAGTTTCAATTTCCAAGGATCGTCGAATGAAGCATCTGTATTATAAAATAAATCAATCAGCAAACATTTCTTAAGTGCATTAGGTATGCTTTTGGTCATTTTTTACTGTCATGTTACCACCAGTTAACAAATATTTTTAATGAAAAAGCTGGTCATTTTTTTCCCGAGAGAAGGCAACGAGCCGCGGCCATGGCGAGCTCAAGTGAGGAAGACGTGTTGAATTTTGCCGGATATTTATTACTCGGATAGTGAAAGTCACATGTCTTCCGATGACTATGTTACTTTGAGCGAAATTTGGCACTGAATTTTCAGCAACCAAGCAGAAAACGGCAGTGGTTATTCCAACAACAACAACACCAGTAAACTGTAAATGACAATCATCGTTCACTCCAGTTTCTTTCAGCATTTTTTATTTGGAAACCGGAGGAATAAGCAAACTAGAAATAGCCTTGGGCGAACTAGAAAATCTGTTATCTGATTATGTGATGGATCAAGCTGTCTCAATAAAATGCAAAGTATAGTGACTTTGAAAGAATGAAGGCTGAAAGAACGAGTATTTTTCTCATACTGGGCCCCAACATATCCTAATGTCAGTCATTCAGCTTTCTTCGTACAAGCATTCAGGGGTCGAATTCAACAAAAATATCTAGGTGCACAAGAGCAAAATTTGGTGCACCAAAATATGAACCGGCAAAGTACAAATTTACCGGTCCCACTTATATTTTACCAGTCCCAGGAAGGCTGAATTTCTAATCTTTATTTTAAAAGGGATCAAATTTCCAGCGTGGGCATCTTTGCAAGCCAAGGGTAAAACGTTTGTATTACGTCTCGAGATACATGTATGAGCGTGGGGGAAGTGACCATCTTTCTAGAAGCGTCCATCTAGAGAGTGGGGGGTGTGAACCCCAAACACACCAGTTAACTTAACCATCTTGCTCAACTATGAAGAAATGTCGGAAGACACTATATCTAAACAAGCTATATCAAGAGTAAGGGCTGTAAAACGATCTAAACTTGCAAACTTGTAATTTTAAAAATATTTATGCTTTTTACAAACAAAAACTTTTCATATATCATGTTACTTGTTCAATATTTATTTTATGAATATAAAAAAAAAGTTTTTTTTGTGCAATAAAAACCAAAAATTTCACAAAAAGTTAACTAATTGGTAGAATTATGTTGTTCCCCTTTCCGGGAATTCGTCAGCATTTCTGTTCCAATGCGTTTGATTGGTGGTTTGTTCTGGATGAGTTCGGAACAGACTAATCAAACAGGCCCTTAATGTGGGGATGATAAGCAACGAAATGCAAAAAAAGTTTGCAAAACTGCATGCAGAAAAAAAAAATTATTTAAAGGATTGAAATAATGTTCCATAAATATAAAAAAATTATTGTGTTGTTAAATTCAGATGCTTTGCTTTATGTAATATACATGTTTACAACAACATTGCCGATCTCCACTGCAGCCTTCCCACGTGATCATACATAGTACTGCTTGTTTGGTTGCCACTTCCACAAGTTAAATAAAATTTGTTTTACACACTTCTCACGTAGTTTTGTTTTGTTTTTAAAAATAAAAGTAGTACTTCCAAATATGTAGAGGATCTCTAATGAGTGACCCGGAGATATCAAATTTATGAAACGAGGGTAGTAACTTTCATTTATTCCGAGCCTCCGGTGAGGAATAAATGAAAGTTACTACCCGAGTTTCATAAATTTGATATCCGGGTCACAAATTTGAGATTCTATTTATCCCATAAAGTAAGTTTTGTAATACTAATGACAAGAAAACAATATACATTTTCCCTTCGTTGGATAAAAATTGAAGAAGCGTGCATTGATACATATCTGGGTCAGTGTAAAGCGTCCATATATGAGTGATCAGCATGAGCGTACAGAAAACAGTGCAGTTCAAACTTAATAATGATTTAACTGAAAAATTGATATCAAGGTACACCATTACCGTTTTAATTCGAGTCAACATCTTACAATTCATCCTGGCAATAAACAAAACATAACAATTGAAGACGTTTTTACTGTCAAACATATCGAACCGTGTGACGAACATTGCTCTCTTTCAGTGCATGTGTACGAAAGTTTTGTAAAGTTTAAACTGGACAGAAACAACGTAGTCTATGCCAACAATTTTCACTTCGAAGTTTTGGTCTTTTCGATTGACAATACGTCCCAAACCCCTATTGTCGATATTGACAGCATCGCCAAGCTGCAGGTCAGCCATGTTTGTTTGGAACTGTGCAGACGACATTAGCGAGTTGTAAAAAAAAAAAGTAGCCTGTGTAAGTTGTAGCTTTTTATTGGTTGAATTGTATCAATGAACAGAAAGTGACCAATCAGAGCGTGGGAAAGCTGTATCTCACTCGTGGGATATCAAACAAATATCTGATGGCTGAAATGTACTCAGTTATGGGATAAAATATAATATATATTCACCAAAATATATATTTGTTTAGGTGTAGCCTTCATATTTCTACGGACTTTCAAAGCTGTTTTAATGTGTCATGTCCTATATATTTCCGCTTCAAAAGTTAATGTGATTTCATCGTTCATAGCGATTTTTTTTGGCTGAAATAAAGTTAGTGTACGGAGATGATGTAGTCGTCCATATATGGGAATATTTGAGAAAAAACGCCAAGAAACCTGTTAGACTTGCCTTATAAGGGTATTTCTGTATCAAACCTTACGTTTAAAATCTCTGTTCCAGAACTGGAACGCACCGGATTGACCCAAATCAACTGTTACAACGCTCCACATTTGAAGCTTTCAAACGATATATATTGTAAATGCCTTTTTGTTCGCGGGGTATTTACTTTCGCGGAAATCTTTTATCCACAAAAGTTTTGACCCGCGAAAAAAGAGACCATTAATTAAAGTTTTAATAATACTAATATAAAGGCAAAGAGGCAATTGGTTGTTTGTCATGACAGCAATATTTATTACTCGTATAATGTTTTGGTAGTAGCACTATCATTAAAAACAGAAAATATAAATATAAAACAATAAATGATGTCTTAATACTCTTACTTTTGTTTCACAATATTTTTTTGGCCGAGTCATTTGCTTTGGTAAATCCAAGTTTGACAATGTCAGTTTTCTTAGCGATTTCTTCATGGGCTTTTATAATCCACCTTGCGTGGATTGTCTTCAAAACAGATGTACGCATGTCTACATGCTGATCAGTGTCTATCAATGTCATGACCCCATTTGCATACCACTGTTGAAAACACGTTTTCAGAGCATCCTTAGTCTTTATTTACGGACAGATCCAATGGCTGTAGTCTGTCGGTACAACATGCCGGCATTAACACACAATAAATATTGTTCCTCTTTAATTTTATCAACAGAAATCAGGTTGTCAACAGAATCATTAGCAGCCTGTATTATCTCTGCATGCTCTTTACTTTCACTCTGCTGAGGATTAGGCAGACCAGGCATTTTGGAAGGATTCGTCATCGTGATCCATTTCCACAGTGACATTTTGGTTTTATCCTTAGTGCAGTTATTTAATTCTCTGTTGTGGTATCGTAATGATGTGATTTAAATCACAGGTTATGGTATTTTATATGCTTGCCAGTCAACTCAAGTTTTTGACAACTTGTTTTATCTCACCGTTTATGCTGAATTGAGTGACAAAGACAATGTAAATTTACCAGATCTGTAGTCAAAGCTCATGCTGGTTAGAGTGTAGCTGTTTTTACCCCCTATGCAAGTGAGCTCAAAGTGAAACAAAACAAGTAATTACTAGTAAATGATGTAATAAATGACCAGTGTTTACAGGATTAAAAGGCTTCGTATTAATTCTTCATAATTTTGTTAAATTGTCATGATGAAAGTCAAACCATGCTGACTTTATTCACGCATGCTGTGTTTACTGCTCACTCTGTGGATTACCAAAGCTTGTGTGTTGACGGAACACCTAAGATGTTATTTTGTGTTAATATGCCAATTACAATGTTTACTAGTTATTGGTGTAAATAACCGATAATTTGTCAGATGTTGTTATTTCATTATTATATCTAAATCCGCGAAAATAACAACCCCGCGAAATGAATACTAGGTAAATCCGCGGAAGTTTATACCCGCAAAAGTAAAGGCATCTACAGTTATAAATACTTGAATGGCAGTTGTTTTGAACTCGCAAAAGATTAAGGTGGATCTAGCGATATTTTAAACGTGTGTGGACAATTTATGTTCAAAACCAAGACATACTTCAAATATAGTGACATATTTCAGGTTTTCAACGGTCGAATTGACAAAAAAACGCATTTAAGCAGAAGTTTGATGCTTAAACTTCTAGATAAAGTACGCACAGAAGCTAATTTCCCTCATCGGACACGGATCGACCAGACTCGATGTGCGTCCAGTCCCCTGACATGGTCGCAGATTGTCCGAACACGAGACGCACATCGGACGCACATAGCCCTTATAAAATCAATTTATTCGCTGCTTTTTGGCAATTATTTTACTGATCACGGCAAACACTATCTGTTTCGCCATTATGACTTGGCAGTAAATATCGGTGTACACGAAAACATGAACCATGCAGAGATCTGGCCGTCTTTTAAAAATATGTGAAAGTTATTTTAGGACCTGTGCTAGCCAAAATACGGCCGCTCATCAGTAATAATTGACCACAAATAATATGTAATAAAAAAAGTTGTAATATTGTTTTGATATTTTTAATGAATGAAAAACCTGGTAGTCGCATGAGCCCGGCTTCATCCGGGTCCACCGATTTTGTTTTCACACTGACACAGTAAATAATAACAAATTAAATCAGGTTAGTTTTCCGTTAAATAAATAAAACATTGAGCATGGATGAGAAGAATGTCGTTAAAACAGGACACTCGATCCGCTTCATGTTTCAACTGGACGCGGATCGATTGGAAACGAGATGCACATCGCCCGAGGATTGTTGGCTTACAATGTGCGTCCGATGTGCGTCTCGGGGATTTGTATCGGACGAGTCCCGACTTGAGGGAAGTCGGCTTCTGTGCGTACTGTAATGTAAAATCTCAAAAACATTTTTTTTTTTAGAAATTGGCAATTTTGGCTCAGATTGAAGGCGTCACACTGGCTTAACTGTTACACTGCTATGTATTTCTGTGTTATTCTTATGCTGTATGCTATATATAATATGCATACAGCATTGAGAAATGCTGGGTTATTTCACACGCTTAAATGAAATAAACATATCATCAGTGTACTCACCCTTTTTTTTTTTATCCTTCCAGAAAACTGTGCACTGATTATATTTTTATTAATTGTTAGTGTAAGTAGAACATTTTTACCATCTTTCCAAATCACAGGTTATCCATTTAGGGTCCATAAAATTGCAATTGACAGGTAAGAAACCTGTATTTACATAATTTACAGTATTTACACAGGCTGTTTCTGACTTTATACAGTTTATGACTCGGACTGATGTGGTTTGAACACTTTGTTGGTGTGATATGAATGCCAACAGGTTCATAGGCAAAATCACATATCACATTAGCTTACAGTGGCGATTGTTGAAAACAACTGCAGATCTTCTGGATATCAAGGCACTTTTTTACCCCAAAGCTAAAGAGGTACGTTAGGCTGATCATAGAGAAAGAGCAATCCAAGTTGTAGATCGGAATTATGCGGCAAATGTAGCACAACTACAAGAAACTAACAGAGACACTTTTCAGAGTAAAGATACCAGAGTCAAGGCACTCGGCCTGAATGAAAAACTTCTTCATGAGAACTTAGTAATATTCATCTTTGCTGTACTGAAAAAACTTTTTGCCATTTTCACTTGCCTATGTTGTTTGTTGCAAGAGGATCATTTAGCATTGACACACTGACCAGTACAATCAAACGAACAAAAACAAAACTGAGATAGTTTAACTGTGAAAAACAAATACAAGAATTTCAGGAACTTAATTTTACAAAAAGGAATTTTTCGTGATGTGCAATTAATACAGAAACAAACAGGAGTTGGAAACATAGACATAAATGCTGTAAACAAATCAGAGCGAAACATTATTAGAAGAACTCAAAACAGCTGTTTGTACTCGTTTCAGAGAACTGGGTGATGGTAAAATAGGTCTTTGTCCAGAGATTGCAGCTTTCTCAGTTTTTGATATCAGTAGAATGCCTGACTGGGATGGAAATCAAGATGATATGGCAACCTATGGTAAAATAGAAATAGAACAGTTAACAAATCATTTCTCTGCGCTGCTAACTGCAAAAGGCTATAATCCAGAGAAAATTGAGGATGAACAGGATGAACTTTATGGGAGTACACTAGTTCTGCATCGTTCTACAACCAAAGAAAGTAGAACGATCAAGTGTTTCTGGCCTAAAACTCTGCGTAAAAAAGGGGACCCTATGGAAGTTTGAAATATCCTCAGCCTTTTGAAGATTCTGCTAGTTAAAATTTTCTCAACAGCTTGCGTTGAAAGGTGCTTCAGCCTCATGAATAGAGTAAAACATGATTGTGGAGCAAAAATTCAACAGGATACTCTGAGTGATTTAATGATTATTTCTCTAAGTGATGTAATATTCTATGAATTTGAAGCAGACCCTGCAGTTAAATTATGGTGGCTCGATGCTTAAAAGCCAAAGAGAGTAGTAAACGCTTATGGACCAAGGCCCTCTCAGTCTCAGCATATTGAACCTGAGAAATCCCAAACTGATCCTATGACAGGAACACAATCTGAGAAAGATTCAAATTAAAGACACGACTCTTGTAGTCGACTCTTGTATTCTCAGTCTGATTACCCAAACATGATTTGCTTTAAGACTAAGTGCAGTGATTGTGAACAGATTTAACAAACACAATGTTGATAGACTAAAACTGCCCTGTGATTTTGAGAATAGACGTTTATAATATATATAGTTTTTATTTCTCCAGATATAGTTTGTTCTAAATTTGATTAAAATGGCATCATGCCATGGGATCTTACATGAATGTGTTACTTTTCTGGAGAAAAAAAAACGTGATGCCTCAGTGTGTCATATATTACAAAGTGTATAATGTCATTTCAGACAATCTATGAGCAATACAAACATACATTTTAAATAAAATATTGTTGGATTTCAAAATAGGTACATGTTTAACAAGACACTGTAATACTGTCTTTAGTGTCTTGTTTATTGCTGGAAACTTTATAGTAACTGTTGTTGATGCATTTAAAAGTTAGTCTATCAGTAACCACCATTTCCTAGGCACTTTTCTCAAATGTCACATCCTAAGGCATGGTAATTAGATGATATTTCAAACTACCTTACAGAGTCCCCATGTTGTTGCTATGTAGACTATTGACTCCTAGTTTCTTGCAATAATTTCAAATATAAACTAAATATATGTATATGAAATCAATAACGATTGATCATTTACATGGGGGATACCCGGAAAAACAGACATGAAGAAAAGGTTTTGTTTTTTTCCATTAATTGCCAATAAAAACTAAAAATTTAAGTGACAGGTAGAAATAATTTGTACCTGTCTCCAAAGACTAGACTTGAATTGTGTAAACCCATGTACATGTATACCGCGCACTGTTTGTGTAAAATTGAAATTCCTAGAAAAAAATGTGCATTATACACTTGTGAAAACGGTGCCCCATCCAGCAAAAGTTTAAGAAAGCTGTTTAGATTACATCATTGGTATTGTTAATATTATAGGTCAAATGTGTCAATCCAGAATTTTGCACTTCTGCAGATTTACTTCACAAATAGGAATCTCTGGTCAAAGTAACAAACTGTGCCATGTTCTTGAGTCTTGTAATAAAAAACTGCTGGACTCTCAATAACAAATGTTATGTGTATAATAGACCTACATGTACTTATGTACTTCTTCCTGCCATAAACACTTTCTACATCAGATTAACATTACAAGACTTGTGAGACTTCAAACAAAAAAAGTTCAACATTTTTAACACATTTTAAAAGGTGTTACTGTTCCTCTCCAAAATTGTGAAGAAGTATTTTTTGAGTATATATTTAAATTAAATGATAATAATGAAATCACCCAAAGTTTTAAAGACCACCAAGAAGGGTGCAGAGCTTTAACAAAGTCCCTTAAACACCATAAAACCAAAGAGTGATTCATATTTTACCAGAGGGATTTGAAATAAATTCTGTAGATTATTATAAGGAACACAATTAAAGTTTGATAATATGATTCTGTTTACCCAAGTAGTTTAATTTACCTAATGCATGTTTTTATAATCAAACCCCTTTGCTTCCCCAATTTCTATGAAAATTGAGACTTGTAAATGAAATAATTATCCATTGAAGACGTATTTAGTATTTTTTATATCTGTGATGTTTTTGAAAAAAATACACTGCCCTTGGTGTATATTTTTTTCAAAAATCTTCAGTGTTTAAAGCAAGTATCTTTTCAATGTTATTGAATAGCTGAACTGCGTTAGTGTGGAAAGCGTGGCCCAAGTGGTTGGCAAGGTATTCAACTCTTGGGTCGTTCCAACCCGATGACAACAGATTCCTTTTTTTGTCTTCACACTTGAGAGCAAAATTGTATAATGATCACATCTTGGTAGTATGGTCGATGCAAAATCGAGGGCAGAACTGGACTTGGTAAACATGATTGAGTACCAGTAACTTAAATCCCAAACTGACATTGATTTATTTTTGTGAGTACTTTATCCTGGTGTATGTATGTATACATGTAACTGAACAACGCTACCTTTTTGCGCTGATTGTAGATTTCTGCATGTCGTCGCAAGAAGCCAGCCAGCACCACGTGCTTATAAACACAGACAGACTTGCGACTCAATGGCCCAGTGCCATGCATTATTAAAATAGAGACACGTCTTTGTATTGTTTCTATGCAGCCGAGTTCATTTCGAAGGGTATCACCCCCAACAACTATACGCTTTTAATGTAAACTGCAGAATGGACTTGACCAGAAACATGCTCAGGAGGGATACATTGGGGGTTTCATGAAAGCGCTTACTCTATACACTGGGGACAATCTTAGGGGGTTTAAAGGAAAACGAATTCAAATTACTGCCAGAATAGCGCAGCTTTTACATAACAAACGTAATTAATTGATCAAGATATAACCCAAGATATTTCAGAAAAACTATACCATATAATTTGAATGTATCTTGCATGTTTGGAATATAGGCTAAAAGGAAATAGAAAAGTTTGTTTCAAAACGCTTGGTTTCTGAAATTATTTTTTTAAATAAATGTCGCAAGACTTTTAACCATGTAGAAAGACAATAA
The DNA here is from genome assembly GCA_032466195.1 of Katharina tunicata. Taxonomy (NCBI): domain Eukaryota; kingdom Metazoa; phylum Mollusca; class Polyplacophora; order Chitonida; family Mopaliidae; genus Katharina; species Katharina tunicata. The sequence goes on along the minus strand of JAVFBZ010155709.1, from coordinate 784 downwards.
CATGCCATTGTATGCAAATCTAAACTTTAACTATATACGAAACACATTATTACCACTACATGTACCTATTTTTTTTATTCCAATTATCTTTTCTTACTTCTTATTTTAGTGACACAGTCGCCCACAATAACAGGTTTTATAAAAAAAATTATCACAGCCTAACCAGATATTAAACTCGTAAAATGATAAAGAAACAATGAAATTTTTTTCCAAAAACTGAGAGGTGGAATTAACTTCTAACTTTTACATCACGTTATGTACTTCTTGACAAAAATATAGCTGTACCCAATCTTGGGATTCTGTTACATGTATATAACGCAAAATTAACTAATTTTGGTGCGACCGTGTCCATTTAAAATATTTAAAAAAAAAAAAAAATGCCTCTTGAATTTTAGATATATAGATAGATAACAGATTATCAAAAATCATCATTAGTCATATTATTTGAAAATATTTACAAGCAAATCGCCTTTTGACCTTTATAACGCATGCATGCACGCCCGCTTATATCATCATGTACATGACATGTTTTTTATGTTTGAAGACACAGGCTAGTTAGGGTATATCAGAAGATGTCACATATTTAATCACTTGAAATAATTTCTACTTCACTTTCAATTACTTCACTTTGGATGTCTTCTTTCTCACTGTCACTTTCGAAATCGCCGTCAGAACTGTCCGACTCACTCACAGTGATATGAGAGTCATCGGAAAGTAGATTGTTACGTGGATATTCAAATGGTGTGGGGAGAAAGGTGTCTGGCAAGTCGACATCCATCATCTG
>JAVFBZ010155698.1:0-11680 GCA_032466195.1 Katharina tunicata | reverse complement strand
CTTTACCTGTATTTATTGTACATATAGTGAATGGTCACAGAAGTGTATTTCTTTACCTGTATTTATTGTACATATAGTGAATGGTCACAGAAGTGTATTACCTTACCTGTATTTATTGTACATATAGTGAATGGTCACAGAAGTGTATTTCTTTACCTGTATTTATTGTACATATAGTGAATGGTCACAGAAGTGTATTTCTTTACCTGTATTTATTGTACATATAGCGAATGGTCACATAGGTGTATTACTTTACCTGTATTTATTGTACATATAGTGAATGGTCACATAATTGTCTGAATTTATTTGTCTGATTTATCTTATCTTTATTGTACATGGTGTTCACAGAAATGTAACTTCTTTCCTGCTTTGTTAACAGTTAATGTTTCATTTTGTTTCTAGGGTAAAGATGATGGAGATGATGACAGTCAGTATGGATACATGTCGGTAAGTTTTTCAATTTGTTTCATAAATTTGAAATATTTTTGAAGTTAAACTTGCATACCCCTAGTTTGCTTTTTGGTAGAAATGCAGACAGTAAACATGATGAGGAATTTTAAACGGCTGGGTCGTTTGTAATACTGGAGGGAGCGTAAAGTATGCTGGGTCTCCCTGATCTGAGAGGAAACCAGACACGTATGTGAAGAACGAACGGGAACAAGAAACCAAACCCAGTCTGACCTTTTTATTTGAAATTTTCATATATTTGATTTGGAAAGATTTTGCCTGTTGGTTCTAACAGGCAGTGTGTGATTACTGGTCAGATATGACACTGATATAGCCCTCTCAGTGTTTAATAATGCCTAAGGCTGGTCAACATTATCATATTAAAATGGCACAGATATTCCAGATAATATCAGGTGACCAGCCCTGAGGACATCTGCACTCGAACACCTCTCTTTCTTAAATACCTTTATTTGCCCCCTCCTCTGATCTTCCTGTAAGTCAAGTTGCTTTTTTTGCTGATTTTGTAGCTGATAAGATCTGTGTATCAGATTAATGATAATGATTTTGTAGAGTGCATTTAGTATGTGTCTGAATCCTATTATTTAGCTTTTGATCAGATTATTCATTATTCTAACTTTGTAACAATGAAAAAATCAGTTCAATCTTTCTTTTTTTCTATTAACTAGAGATTTAGAATTTTCCTTTTGACAAGAAATAATACCCAGAAAGCAGACAAACAGTCTGAACACATACAGCTAATTTTAAATCTGGTGAGATTTGTAAATAATATGATTGGACTACCTAATAAAGACTACATGTACATTTAGTTACATATCCACCCATAATGAGGGTTTTATCAAATTTTTTTAATTTGTGCTTAAATTAAAACACTTGTGTTGAAATAAAAAATATCCAATGTGTACAAGGCTTGTACAAGGAAAAATCCTGCCATAGTTCAAATTCAACGTAGAGAGTGCCAACCATTTTCCTCATATGTACTGTCAACTAAGCCTACTGCCATGTATGACTTTATAAGTAACACGTCACCATTTTGAATCTGGTAAGGGGGGTGGCTAAAAACCGTTAACTTCAAGCAATGTCGATACCTAAAAGCGTGGTCCAGTTTTCACAGCAAATTGACACAGCCTCGTTCAAATGTTTTGAGAGAACTTTTTTGTTATTTGAAAACTATCACTTAACCAATAAATCTAGGTGTGGAATTAAGTGAAATCATTTTATTTTTACCTATTGAGAAAAATATCTTTACCTCATGTGATCATGTGATAGCTAATTTTTGGGATTTATATATAACTTAAACCCATAAAGATTTTTTCTGGCAAAAAAAAGATAAAGAAATAAAAACCGTATAAATATAATTAAGCTACAGTTGTTGATAGATCTATCTCTTGGTTTTCTTTTATTGGTAAGTCCTTTAATCCTGTCTTTTATGATGTCCATGTAATAATATGTTTTCCTATAGTTATTATGAACTTTGTTTTCAGTTGGGACCAAAGGAGAGAGAGTGGCTGTTGACCTGTTGTTCTTCAGATTATCAACCCATGGCCAAAATGCTCACACACACTCCAACATTGGCCAGAATTAGGGTAGGTTTAAAACCTGAATTCTATACAGATGCATCCCCGGTGGGTAAACTGTGTCCAGTGAGGAACTATAATAATAATAAGAAGAATAATAACTGTATTTACAGTGGAAATATACACATTCCAAAAAAATATTTTACTCTTCCATGCTGTTCTCTTTTAAGTTGGAAAATTTAACAAAACATAGATATAAACATTTAAAAAAAATAGCAATCACTATTTAACAACATGGTAATAAAAATAAACACTTAATATTATTTAATAAATCAACGAATATCACAAATCAACAAACAACAATCATAAGTACGAAAAATATAATTAATTAATCTAATGTGGAGATTTTAAAAGTATGATTAAAATAAACCCTCTTAAATGAAATAAGGAGGAAAATTTTTAATGTGGTTTGGAAGGGTAGTTCCATAGTGTCCTTCCAAAAACATGATATTTTTCATGTTTTTTTGTTTTGAAAGACTGAATATGTAAATCTGAAGCTGTTGATAAATGTGCTGTGTAAAACAGCATACTAACCACCTAATAGAGTACAATTGGTCTTGGAGGTTTTTAAGTTTTTCTAGCTCTGCAGGAACAGTATCTTATCAAACAAGCACATGATTAAAGCGAAAACACAATAATATAAGTGAACTATCTTTGATCATGGTATTATACACCAATCAATCAATCCTTCTAGTTTTACTAATAATGAAACACACTGCGATGATTGTTGGATGTGGAAAGTTACTCGATGTTGGTAAAGTGTGATAATTTCCCATTAATGAACATATTATGAACAATTTTAACCATTTTAATGAAGGATTTAATCAGTGAAAATTAAATATACCATATGATGATCACTAGTCAAAAAAGTCATGTGTTGTGGTATGAGTGACAAACAAACACAAATGGGCCCTTGAAGATGGAATTTTTTATTTTTTTAAATTCAGCAAAATAATTATGAATAAGTCGAACTGTCATGGAAATGTACATGTGTCTGCTACATGTGCATGTACCTTCGTGGTTTTGATGGTAGGGTAAGGTAATCAGATTTCAGAAATATAAACTGGGCACATTTCTTGTTCGGCAGATGTATATCAATAAAGATTCCAAAACGATAATGTATGATTTAACGGGGACAAACTAGGTTTTATGGCCCAAGTTAATTTTTAAAAACAGTTATTACATTGATGCTGTAATGATCTAATGGTGCGTGCCTGCTGCTATGTGAAGTGCTTAGTTACGTATATTTTGTATCTCTGTATATTTCAAGTTGCTAAATGTCTATTAACTGGTGACCCTCTGTAAGATGATTTAATAGTTCATTACAGGTAGAATAAACTCTGGCATAGGGCTGTTTTCAGGATGAAAGGATGAAGGACCATTATTTTAACAACAGAGTAAAAACACTTCAGATTTTCGGCTGTATCAATGTCACTGTTAGAAAACACTACCATGATATAAGTGAAATACCTTTGATCACACCGTTAGATCTATTCAATCAATCTTCATGCGTATAAAGTAATAAGGTCCACAATAAAAAAAATTATTTGACTGTGTTTTTGTTGGGATCGCATGTGTTTGTCAGTTAGGAGTCTGTGCAACCAAGCCTGTGTTCCTAATGGCGTGGTGTGAGTGGAAGAAAGGGTTGTTTTGAGAGGCCTTTCTATTTCCCGGCCATTTCGTTCTGGTTGAACTGTGCTGTGCCCCGGCTAACTTATGTAATGTGTGAAGAGATGAAGTGTGAAGAGTGACCCTCTCTAGCTATTAAGCGGATCAGGGAGGAAAATGAGCCGGGTCACGGTTACCATCGTTCCACGTCTCTGCCCCCTGCCATCTGACAATTGGAAAGGGAAGCTTTTTGGAGAGGCTTTTTACATGCCAATGGGCTGTTTAGGGCTAGTAAGACATTTCACTGCACGTCTTGCCCATTGAATAAGCTCATCAGCAGTTAGCATCGGCAGGAAATTTGACACAGAAGCTGTGAAAGAATTAGCGCGAAGACAGATTACGCCAGTGGAAATGGACATGTGTAGATGTGAGGGGAAAGAGGGATTGGGCACGATCGATCTCCCATCCGTTTCCTAGTTCAAACTTCTTCTACATGTGTTTGATTTTAAGAGTGCATTAGCGGCTGAGCTGAAAATCAATCAGTTGCTATCCTCAAAGATTGAGTTGAGTAAAACACTGGTGGTACACCTAAACAGACTGCTCCTTACTGCGGGCCAGCCATCTCACTGGGAAAACAGAAACTTGTGCCCCTTAAGAAGATCTTTTCTAGTGCCTCTTTAGAGTAGTGCTTTAAAGCTGTTTGAATTAAGAGAGTGTTTTTCTTTATTTGGTCCAGCTGTCTAAGTCGTAATGAGCTGCTATCTCTCTCACAGTATTTTCACCTCTTTTCTGGGCTGTATTGTTAACTCCATTCATCAAGAAGCCACCGGGGTCTTCAGCGAGACATTAACCCTCCGCTCAGTGGATTAGTGGCCTGCACAGACAGCCTTTTATGTCGCCATTCACCTCAGAGCCAAATTAAATTTCACAACACTGTCTAATACTGAATTAATGTAGGGAGGGCGAGCGTTGAGGAATCAGAAGGTTGAGTGTCTTGACAGAGTATTCATCAAACTCACTCGCCCTTTAAACTGGTCCTTTCACTCTCACTATAGAGGCACGGAGATGTCCACTTTTGTACTGCCACGAACTCCTTACAAATACAAGCGCTGTCCAGGCAAAAGGGAACATGTTTAACGGATGTCAGGAAAACTGATACACAGCAATTATATGCACTATCTCAGTGATATTCTTCAAGGCTATCAGTCAAGAATGGTAGCTCTCTGATTGAATTTATCCGTATTACTGCATTTTAAATTTCTATTCTATCTCGCACAAGCATGGAAACATTTCCCACTCTGATTGTTCCATCAAATGGATCTGTGGTCCACAACAAGATTGTCTGTGTGAATTAACCATTTGCCTACTGGGGACTAAATTACAGGAAACTTTAACCCTTTAACCGAATAACGCATATAAAATCTAATAATGCTATTACAAAACTGGATTAAATATTTGAATAATTGCTCTCTTAGAATATGGAGGATGATATAATAATTTGTTAAACCTAATTTATGTTTGAATTATAAAAGATAAAATATTATTAACAATAAAGGTACAAATAAATTAGGGTAAAGAACCTACCTCAAAACATTAACAACCAAATGTCTGAAAGGGCTATAGAAGCGTTATCTACAGGCTAGCTAGCTTTGTCTAGATTGAATAAAGTATTTGACACGAACATATTGAAAAAAATATATTTATTAAATTTTGCAAGATTGGTTGGTCTCTTTAGATCTGACTTGTACTAATATCTGCACTTCTTTGCTTTCATTAAGGTACATGTAACAACTTGGTGTCTGCTTTATTCTTCAGTTTAGTAACCCTGAATTGAATCTTACATGTTACTAGGCCTCTATGAGTTTAACAGATTGCAATTGAGTTGTTGTTGTTAAGAAGATCAGCATTTTGTAACAAACCACTAAAATGTTCTATCAAAAGTTCTTGCAGAGTTTTGGAAGTGCTTTTCCATGAAAATGGTAAGTGTCCAGACCTATTGTGGGACATTTCAAAGCTGAACCTGGTTCAATGTACATGTATCACGTGGGTTAATCAAGGCTGACCCTGGAATGTAGATATATAAGGAAGCTGCGTGTATCTGGTTAAATGTGAGTTTCTGGTGGTTGGGTGGGAGCCTCCTTGACCCTCTGATGACCGATCAAACTGGTACAGCGGGTGGTTGGGTGTGAGGCTCTGTGGCCCTCTGATGACCGATCAAACTGGTACAGCAGGTGGTTGGGTGGGAGCCTCCTTGGCCCTCTGATGACAGATCAAACTGGTACAGCGGGTGGTTGGGTGGGAGCCTTCTTGGCTTTCTGATAATCGATCAAACTGGTACAGCGGGTGGTTGGGTGGGAGCCTCTGTGGCCCTCTGATGACCGATCAAACTGGTACAGCAGGTGGTTGGGTGGGAGCCTCCTTGGCCCTCTGATGACCGATCAAACTGGTACAGCGGGTGGTTGGGTGGGAGCCTTCTTGACCCTCTGATGACCGATCAAACTGGTACAGTGAGTTGTTGGGTGGGAGCCTTCTTGGCCCTCTGATGACCGATCAAACTGGTACAGCAGGTGGTTGGGTGGGAGTCTCCCTGGCCCTCTGATGACAGATCAAACTGGTACAGCGGGTGGTTGGGTGGGAGCCTCCTTGACCCTCTGATGACCGATCAAACTGGTACAGCGGGTGGTTGGGTGGGAGCCTCCTTTGCCTTCTGAGGAAGCCGATTTGTTGTGCTGTGCTATTTTTATTATTATTCTGTAAGTGTATTGTGACGTATTCTATGATGTCAGCGTCATTTTTGGTGGTGTCTTTCACCGATTTGGCTGGCAAGCTGTCATATAAGTGAAATAACCTTAAGTATGTCATATAATCTCAGTCAATCAAACAAACTGGTGCAGTTATAGTGATATGTCGCTTGGATTTTATGCTGAAAAATAAATGTAATGGGGTAATTTACAGATTTGTAATGGGTTGTTATGAGTCTGCTTTGAGACATTGCAGCATAATAAGCATTGCAATAATGAGTTTAATTACCCGAACATAATTAATTCTCATGAAATTGTGATGTGTCCTGACTGCTGTGAGCTGATCATTTGAACATCATAATGTACAATTTATACATCTCTTCTCATCTCTGTGGTTATGACATACACTGTACATGTAAGTTGACAGGTTAGCTTTGAAGGCTGTGAGGTTTTGTTTATCTTCTTCATTGTATAACATTAATTAAAGTCAAATAAATTAACCATTAAGTAAATAAATGAAGATACGTATAACAATTAGGGACACAAACTGAACTCTTGTTTAAGCGGCATTTAGAAGCTGGGTGCTTAACAAAAACATGACGGCTCAGATGGATTTTCCATTTTTGAAATGTCGTGATATTGACTTTATTTTTTGTTAGGATCTGTATATTATTGTATAATACAGAATAAGTTGCACGTTTAGATAAACATTTATATAGAACATAATCTTTCTTTTTGTTTCGGTTTATGAAATCCATCTTTTGCCATTTGCCGTTATATTAAAGAAGGAATAAGTTCTTATCTAAAGCGTTAACATAATTAAGCATCATTTACAAAGTTTTTCTTCTCATGTTGTTCATAACAAAAAAATCCACCTCTTTTCAAATGTAAATTATGTAAAAAGTTTATGTCTTTTCAATGGCTAAAGTTTACATGTATCATCTGATATTATGTTTTGCATACATAGAGGTATAGATTTCTTTGAGTAGCAGGTTACGGTTTTGGTGTGTTCTGGTGGGGACGAGTTTAATGGCGTTCTCTTCTCTCTGAGAGCAGGGCCTTGGACTGCCTCTGTTTGTTTTGGGTGAGAAGATATAGCTTGGGTTATCAGGTGACAATTAGCGTCAAGGGGTGACTGTTAGGATCAACTGTTTAGATCTCCATGTTTCTAACAGCAGCAATAACTGACCAATTTGTGTGGTAGTTTTTTCCGCTGTACAAACACTTCCCCCTATTGACTACCCACAGTTACTATTGGTCTCCAGTTACTGTCAGAGTAATATAATCCAGTGGTAGTCACAGATTTACTTTCCTGGAAAAATGTAGCATCCGTTGTAAATATTATTATTAAAAAAAAGGAAAATTTTGCTAGTGTTTGTTCTCAAAAATGAAACAAATACACTAAAGATAAAAGATTGAAATCAATAAAAAAAATTTCAGATATTGCTTTAAAAATAAATAAATGAAGATAGGCCCCTACGTTTAACAATTAGGGACAAAAACTGAAATGTCATCATGTTGACTTTATTTTTTGTTAGGATTTGTACATTATTGTATAATACACTATAAGTTGCACGTTTAGATAAACATATAAATATAGAATATAATCTTTCTTTTTGTTTCGATACATGAAATCCATCTATTAACATTTGCCATTATATTAAAGATGGAATTAGTTCTTATCAAAAGCTTTATTATAATTAATCATCTACTACAAAGTGTTTGTGTGATGTGAATATCAATTGTTATATTCCAACCAAGTCTCGCCATAATGTTATCATCATAAGAAAAATCAACCTCTTTCCATATATGTACAAAAGACATAGCATAAGGTGCTTTTAATAGTTACAAGAAATCCAGTCTCTAAATAAAATTGTTATTTGCATAACTATCTTGTGAACTCAGTTCCAGCTTTTATATGGCCAGGCATTTATTATAAGCCATTGCAACATAATAAAATTATTCTACAAATAGTTATAAAATAAATAATGCTATTAAAATGTTAACTTATTTATTCTGTGATAATTAAAGTGTGTATAAGCAGGTGTTCCCTTCAAATACAGTGATGTATGGTTGGCATGTTTCTCGTATACATTCTGATGTTTAACTTCTGCTCTATAGGCGGGGGGATAGAAATGCTTGTTTATTATGACGCTCCTATAGTAAGGTGTGTTACTCGTCAGCAATCCTCCCAGTCAGGTGATGTTTATAAGACGCCCCTCTAACTACACCTAATCATGTTGTTACTGGTTGAAAACCTGTGTTCAATCCCACTACTACAGCTGTTTTCTCTGATTTGAACACCAACGTTTGATCTTTCTTTAGCTCTTAAGGTGTCAGACCTATTGAAACATATTCCATCCCTGACTTCAGCTGCTTTTGCTTCATTAGTCAGTTCAAGAAGGTAACGAGTTTGCCATTTAAATTTCAGTGTGAACCTCTATTCTACATGTATCGACAGTTAAACCTGAAATTAGTTTTTATAAGTTCTCCCCCCTCTGGAAGTGTCTTTACATTAACTCGTAGAAATGGACAAAAAGTGGTAACAAGGGTTAATTACCAATAGAATTTATAAGCACTCAAAATCTGTTTTTTTTTAAATAGTAATATTTTCCTTTATTCCCACACTCTAACAGAGTTTAAACTGATTATTTGTCCCACTTGGAGTAAATGTTAAATTTTGACCTCTTATTGATTATCTCAGTCAACATATCAGTTTTAAGCTTTGTCAGTAGTTTATTGTAATGGAATTTTTATTGTTGTATTTTTTGTAAATTCATAGATGTATATTTATTCATTGAGATTTGTTGAAATCAATTGTTATAAAAACATCAAAAGAAACGTCAATTGTTATATTCCAACCAAGTCTCGCCATAAATTTCTCATCTTTTTCCATGTACAGGCCTGTCAAGCAAGCCTTGATTTGTCTTTTGAGATGTTTATTGACTATGGACAAAACCACTTTTGGTTAACTCTAGTTTGACACTTTTAAGTTTAGGTTAAGGAGAAAAGAAATTGAGAATAATGACTTTGACATTACCAAAATATATGGAGAATTGATTTTCAAAACTTGTTAGATTTCCCTTCAATAAACCCATATGGTAATTTCAGCATCTATTTTATGCCTTAACAGCATGTGTTTTCTCGCTCTTCATAAACTTAAGTCTCTTAGAAAAAAAACTAATTCCCAAGGAACATTACACAATGAATATTGCCTAGCAACACCACAGGGGTTCAGAAAAATTTGCCCAAGTGTTTTCCGCTAGCATTAATGACCCCTGAAATTCACACTTAAATAGCGGAACTCTATTTTGAATAGATTTCCAATTGTGTCAAGATGCACAATTCCCTGTTCTCGGACAAGTCAAGAAAGAATGGACCTTAAGAAATAGAGTACTCGTGAACGAAGAATCTGCTTGTTTGACATGTTAAATGTTCCTCTATTAGAATTTACATGTGTCAAACAGCTTCAGTTCGGGTTTCTGTTGCCAGGCAATACTTGATGTTGCATGAATAATTTCTCTATTCCAAATTTCAATGTCTTTCAATGCTATTTCAATGACATTGTAAACAGTAGATAGTCTTTTTTAAATGTTAAATACAGTTTCTAAAATAATTGTCACGTCCATTTTATCTAGTTTCCATGATAGTTATCCATCCAATTTCAGGTTTCTTCCACAGCGGTTTATACATGTATGTAAAATGCAAATTTATATTCCTGAGTAAAGACAATTTAGTCCCAAATTGGAACTGTGATTGAATTTAATACATCTGAATATCTTTCCAGTAATATTGAAACTTAAATGAGTTATTTAAGATGTTTTTTCTAAATGTTTTTTACTTCTTTTTTTCTTTCATGGTATGATTTTGATGAACAGGACATAACAAATGTAAGTATTTTTTCACGATTATTTTTATCTTAATTTTGTGTCTGTTTATTTTAAGGTTTCTGGAGGTATATTTTTTTTTTACATATTTAACTGAAATGTAAATAAAAATTGTCACGATGTCTTGCATTATTAAAATCTATACCTATTCCTGTATTCATCTAAAAAAATGGCTTGAATTGGGATGTGAATGTGTTTATAAAGTAGATTGCTATTGTAGCATTGTGCCTTGTTGGGCCTACAGAGTTAGCCATGTTTATTTAGGGGGTTTCCAAAGGGCAGCGTTTAGCTGGTAAAGCAAATCATGGGATTGATAGCCCTTTATTATAGGCGTATTAAGATCAGAGTTATTGTAGGTGAGGTCTTGACGTTAACTTGACGCCTTAACAAGGTTAGACAGCGGGACAATGGCTGCACTGCGGGCTTCACTGATGTCCCACCGTACAGCCTTTGTGGAACTACCGTCTCTGTGTATTAGGCTGTCTTTGTGATGCTGATAACTGGCTGTCTGTGAATGGTGACTGGCTAAAGGCACTGCCACCAGATGTCTCTCACAATGGCCGTGTGTGACTAGAATGAGAATGAGTGAGATTCTACACAGTATTCACACCTCCTAATGGCCACACAGATTCACCAATCCTCACTCTTATGTCAACTACCAACACTACACATACTTTAACTACACTCTTAAATTGGAAACAAGTTAAACTGGCATGGAAATCAATGGCCATCATTTTCATAGAATTGTAACCAGTAGCACGTACAGCTCAACATCACAGACCTCTATATTAACATGATAGTATTTAATGAGAGCCTGTCTAATGGTTTGTAGACCAGTTCTCTGACACACTGACACAATGGCGGAAATTCAACAACATCTCTGATTAACACTACTAACTTCTTCCATAAATCAATCAACCATTAAAGTTGAATTTTTGATGGCCAAGCATGTATACTAACTAATAAAGAGTTTTGATTTCACTCAAAATTCAATTTTAGATTTTGGAGTGTTGAATGGATATACTTGTTTATTTATTTATGACTCACACAAATCCATTCTTTTATATATTATGAATAAGAATTTCTCTGCCACGGTCATGATCCTTTGTGAAAATCGGAGGACCTGTTCTACAGAAGATTTTCTCACTTTACTTTAAGCTTTAGTGCGTTCATTTTGTGATTATATTTTAATTACTACATGTACTTACATTGATCGATCAGTTAATGATAAATCAACCAGCCATTAACATTTTGTCTTTTATTTTAACAAAACTTTCAGAGAGCCCTTCGGCAAAATATTTTCTAATTTAAAATTGAGTCAAATTTAATGATTTTTGGACTCTTGTCTTGAAATTATGTTAAATTTTAACCTTGATTACAAAGTATTTAAAATGTTGAGCTG
>JAVFBZ010155687.1:0-18547 GCA_032466195.1 Katharina tunicata | reverse complement strand
CACTGTCCTGATGACTCTCAATCTGCCTAATGAACTGGTCAGTCCTTTGTCACTTTGTCTCTTCCGTTTACTTTGCAATGTATTATCGACTATATTGAACAAACCGCAGTATGAATAGGACAAACAAAATTCGGGCTGCACATGTCCTCTTTCGTTCCTTAAACATAACACAATACATGTTTCCGTGTTAAAACCAAGTTTGTTTCATTTACAATTCGCTGTGGAAAGCCGAGAAGAAATCTTGTAAAACCACCCGCAATCTCCAGCCGCCAGAAATGTCCCCTGTTTGCCCAGTCAGATAAAGGGACCGAGCCGATGTGGTGCATTGAAGGGAACTCTAGCCATATAATACAACTGATCCAAGGTGCACTCAGAGTTTCATTTAATGCATCACCGTTTGATGTTATTCTTCTTATTTTAACATGCTGTTTAAGTAACGTGTAAATGAATGGCCTAAACAAACTTTACGCCTTATAAAATGCTATATGAAGCGTAATAGTGTCATTTACTACTGACTCGATGAGCGAGCTACATAAATAATTGCACTACATGTTGGTCAACTAATTGACCCAACAATTTAATAAAGAAGTTAAAATAAGGTAAACGTCAAAACAACAAAATCCTGCAATAAAAAAATCCTTCAAATAGTAAAGAGCTCTAAGCGTAGTATTTCCTCACTTTAGTACCGTAGCAAAATCTGCTCCTGCTTAAATAGGCATGAATACTTAATACCTGTTTGTGTACGTATTTTGCACAGATCTGACTATTTTTTTTTTGTTAAATCAAAGATTGTATAGGTTATATCCCAAATCGCATTGGATCTAACCCATAAATTAGTATTAGCCATTTCAGGATCAGATGACTATGCTTCTCGTATTCTGACCATCGACATAATCTTTTTCAAGTTAAAAGCTATTGGTTATGTCTAACTGAGGTTTTACATAAATCATTTCCCCTTTAGTCACACAAATAACGACGTTCAACATGTTAATTGTATCCAACTCATTTTTATTGAATACCTAGACCTAGACAAATATAAACCATCGACATTCCACAACATCGATCTTATCGTTGGCAAACATCTTGAAAATCAATGTATTTGGTTGGTGGGTGACGTTGTCCTCAAAGGTATAGTACTAGTACTACGATTGTACGTTGTCGGTAAGTGGTGGAAATCAGGAAAACCACGTTATACTCCCCTTCTATGGTCACACGTATTTCTACACCTGGAAAAATACATACAATCTAATTGGCGAAATTTGAGGGGAACAAATGAACAGATGATTGTTCCCTGAGGCAATATTTTAAGGAAAACACGCGAACTGGTACATGTAGAAATCAATGTACTTTTCTAGCTGGGCAAACACTTCTCGGATCAAACCTGAAAGAGAGGAACTGCAATTAGTTTTGTTTTTGAAGTGCTCCTTTCCATCGATTTACTATTCAACTTTTTGTGATTCCTGGTCATTAACCGGCCACCTGACATGGAACAAACAGCATAAGTATAGACCAGTTAGCAAGGTGATTCCAATCAAGCTAAGATGATTGTCATTAGCAAAGTAGGTCACTGTGCAAGTAATTTCATATTATTAAACCTAGTCTGTTACACCCTGAGAGGGATGAATGGAATAGACTCGCAGCACCTCGTGGAGCCTGCCGAAACCCCAAATTCACCTATGGCAACCTGTTTGCGGTTCGTTCCATCATGTGTTGTAGGAGAATGGGATTTGACCGGCAGGCGGGTGTCGCATAGCCAGTTGGCACCAACACGTTACGTTGGCCAACTATTCTCTCAGACGGTTGGTCACATTGGCTTGGTCTGTACAAAATATCTTCATTAACACAATATTTTCAGAATTTGAAGCCGGTCTCCACCCTAATTGATGTTGTTGAGTGACTTAATATAGACTCAGGGCACTATACCCCTGTACACCATCAACGTTATATTTGTGTTGATTATGGTCCTCATCACCAGATATCAAGAAGTGTGAAAAGTGACCAATAACGGCACAGTTATGTTATGTTTTAGATCTAGAACTACTTTGTTCCAGGTGTTCAATACAGCACTCCCAAAGAATGCCACTCAACAAACTTTGTTTACCCTATACTTGCATATCCGGCAAAAGCATGATGAGTTTAAGTGTCCAACCAAACCTATTACAATACAAGTTTTTATATATTTCCGATGCTGGTTTGAGTTTAACTGGAGTAACTTAACAACAATACGTTACGGTAATAGTTGTGCAGAATGAAGTTTTCGGGTCGATTACAAACAAGTTCGGAAGCTAAAAGATAAAAAAAAAATATCGCACAATAGTATGATGTCGTTGGATATTTTGTGTGTGAAATATTTTGGTGGATATGCAAAACACAAAAACCTGCCAAAAGCATTTTACACCTGTTAATGTGTGCCATATCAAATGTACCAAAATAAGATTTCAGTAGCCCATCATACAACAACCTACTGTATAGGCAGTTTACTTGATGCCAGAAAACAACAACGAATTAAATTTTGCTTATCCTATATTTTAAAATTTTGAATAAGTAACAAAAATCAAAATTGTGTGACAGTAACTTACATATAAACTTCGAACAGCTTCGAATGTGAGTTTAAAGATAGTTTCTGGTTTTAGTTTCACCCAAATTAGTGGATCGGTGTAAAGGTCCAATAGCTTCTTCAACTTTAATTTCATTTAACAATCGTTTGTACAACATTGTGATCCTAACAATAATACAAAGCAGAGTTCACGGTGAACGTTCTCTAGAGGTTTATGGGTATTAAATAACGACCAGACGTCGTCAGTATGAAACATGGATACCAATAGATATGTGTGTAATGCAGCCAACGTGAAGACCTACAAAATAGTAAATGAATCATGACATCTAGCTGTCGGGTAGTAAAATATGAAACAATAAGAACGGTTGATATGTGGAACCAACTATACTATACATACAATCGCCGTTTACCTAAGTGATGCGGGAGTTAGTGAGGTGACACAAAAGCAGAACTTAACGGATATTTTGGCTATTCCTTTTTTGGAGTATTATGCCATTGTATATAAAACACTCGTCTGAGATGAAAATATGGCAATATCATAAATGTCATAAATGTAGACAAAACCGGTGAATTTGTATTAGTATGTACACGTTAAACTGAATATTTTGTAAATATCCATGCATTCGAAATTATCGAACCTGTAGCGTATCTCTTACGAAATATTTATCCCGTTTTGTCTGTATTATACACAGATATATAAGTTAGTACGGTTAGAAGTTATTGCAATATTTAGGCAATGCGACAACCGAAGATGTGTTAGAGGTGCGCGCTATGGACATATTAAAACGGCACCGTTGACCTTTCACGTGCATTGATAACTCTATCGGTAACACTAATAATGGTATTATTGTGGTAGTAATGTACTTTTGGATATCTAGAGTTTTTGGCGAGAATTTGTTTTAACAGAAAAGCTGTAAGAATATATGTTATTGCTCTTCCAAAACTGTTATGTTTTTTTTTTGTGTTTTCTAGACACGTCGCTTACCAATTTGGCTGTACCAAAGAACAAGAACGAGACAAAGACGGAATGAAGCGTACATTTTCAATGATCTTTCAGGTTTTTGAGATCTTGACAACAAATAAAGGCTTACAAAGCGTTGACAGGGGAAAATGAAAAAATGTTGTTGTTCCGTAAAAATTTCAAGAACACATTTAAATGACTAATTATCTTTAAATAATGGAGTAATTAACAATACCATGACAGAAACCAGAGTTTCAGGGTGTAAAAATGTACATTATAAAGAATACTTCTTAAACAAGGGTCATCCATTTGTCTGTAAATTGACTAAAGGATTTGATAACACAGGAAACGCTTCATGGTGTTCTCATTTTAATGATGGAGATTTGATGCATTAATCAATGACTAAGGCTATCAAAATACGACAAGAGCGTTAGGGTTTTCTGATAAAGCAGTTATTCAACCTTCTTATTGAAAGGGAAGATCATTTTGCTTGATGGTTTAGGCGGCTCGTTTTGGGTGTACAAAAAAGTCTGACTGAGCTCAATGGTACAGATGTGAAGACTTCTTGTCAAATTTCTATATAAAAAAAATAATTAATACTACATGGTAGCTTCAGGCTTGAATACGAATTAGGCTATATTGTTTCCTACTGTTACGATTGCTACCTGCTATTGAAGTAGCCAATTGCAAAATTGTGTGATAAAATAAACTGAATAAAGAAAGATTGAAGCAATGAATGCAACATGCATATCATGACCATGCTATAATTATTTCCAACAATATCAGATATAAAGATAATCGGAACCAGAAGTGATTCACTTTATTTGATGATATTTTTGCCAGTTGACACGTAGTGGATAGAGTTTGCTCGATATGACATAGTAGATTTTGGCTGCATTGGTCATGTTTCAAAAAGTGTAAATTCCATAATGAAAACCGGCATACTTTGAAGCATGGAATGCCAGTCTTTGAGCATTTTTTGTCGCAACCAGATTTTAAAACTTAGACGACGTTCGTATACACATGATACAGGAAACAATTGATTACGCTCTTCGTGTAATGACCAGTTAACCGCGATTTAAGCTATATTGTGACCCTTGAACTAGTGTGACATAATCAGAAATAAAACAAATACTACGAAAGACTTGGCTCTATCTTATCGTTTACATACTTAATACTTATTAAACACACAGTGATGTTTCCAGATGAATTATGTCTTCCAAACCAAAGCGAATTCAGGTATGTTCTTATATATATTTTTTGCTATGATTTGTCGCTAAGCCTCTCAAATTATCGGAGATACTTGTAAATTCAGAAAAGGTGGGAAGCAAATGCGTTTTCTTACGTGCTATGATTTGTGTATCAATTGTTTTTCTGTGATAAAATTATATTTTACTGACTGTAAACCTGTAATTTGATACCTTGTCAATGTATTCTTAATTATTGTATATACTCTCCACTGACTATTGATCATTATCATGCATTTTTCAGACCTGTAAATGGGCTCAAAGCCTGTTGTGCTTTGAATTTATCAAAAAAGTATGTCTCCTACGGATAAACGCTACAAATTATAAAGATCTTTTTGGTAGATGAGCTGTTTGATAATAATGTTGACAAAATGTAGTTTTTTTGTGTCAGGGTTAAGAATATATATATTGTTCAACTAATGCTTTTTCGACAAAAAATCAATCAGGCTACTGTGACATATGGAAATATCGAAATGATGGTACAACCGATCAACCTGTAGTCATTTACTTGTCGTCTGGCACTGACATTGATTAATGTACATGTATTTGACGACTATAATGACCCATGTGTTCTGAACGGGTATTTTATCCACCGAGCTGACTCAAGGGAACTCGCCTGTAAGATAACAAGTTTAATACGGCTCAAGATAATAGTACTTTTATATAACGAATACAATAGCGAATCGTTCTTCGGATATTTTGTGTAAGCCGATTATCCAAACTGTTATCTACAAATATGTGTATTAAAAATAATGACGATCAAGATTTATAATTAAACACACATTTGGATAATCAAAGAAATTCAATAACTTGTAACAACTTGTTTGACTGGCATTTAGAAGTTGTAATGACATAGAACACGATACTTAATATATGGATGACAATTTCTTCCTTTATTATGGAACTTCGAACAAGTTAATTACAATACATTTGGATGAAATCTCAAATTTTCAAAGAATAACCAGACTTTGCAAATAAATATTTACCGCCTTTATAATAATCCAGGCATATTTTTTATATAAAAAAAGTTCCCAGCTCTGAATGGCAAAACGGCCAGTTGATTCTATACTTGTTACGTTTTACTTATTAGTATTACAGTATTAAAAAAAAATTACGTTAACCTCTTTATCAAGAGTCCAATGTGTTTCTACACCTTCATATTGAGTAAAGTCATCCGCTCTCCCCTTCTGGGTTTCTCTACCACAAAGAGATATTTAATGAATGACTTAAGAATTCTTCCGGTCACAAATTATACGCACACAAGTACTAAGACATGAGAACAGAACCTAGATAAAAACAATCATCCCAAAATGTATTGAAAGTATAAACTATATATTTATATTAAAACATATTATTTCTGTTCACAACCCAACTAAACAATGGTTGGTTCCTCGACCTGTATACAAGGCTATCAACAAAATACATAATAAAATATTCAGTCACTTTCAGATTTGTCATTCTGGCAGAAGTTTGAGAACACAAAGTCAGTCCTGATCAACAAAAATATCGAACCCTTACCAACTGATATATTTCACAGTGCTGGCGGCAAGAATTTGATTCATCATTTTATGCCCGTACATGCACTTTTTATTTTGCAAACACCATATTGTCTACAAGTTACAGTAGTTGATATATAGACTTAACATGGTGGAGCATTTACGGTAATTAGATTTAAATCAGTAAATAGCAAGCCCCCTGAAACCAACACAATTGCTATCACCGTACCTTAAAAAAAATGCAGTCTGTAATACTAGTACAACAAACTAATACAAACAGAAACAAAACAATACAACGACAGCTTTAGGACCTGTATTTTATATGTCGAATTAAAAAAAAAAGTTCTGAAAAAATGACTGACCAGAATTGTAAGAACTGAACTAAACGATGTGAAAATCTGTCTGTTTCAAATATCGTTTAGCCATCAACGTTCGTTGCGACTTGTATTCAGATAAAAACAAATACAATATATTATGTAAGCTGTTTAACACGTCATACTTGATCCGCAAAAGTTTTAAGAAGTTGCATTGAACCTTTTTTTGATAACCAAACAGTATGGCAGCCAAACCATACTAGATATACAGTTAATGTTATTGAAGGACACTTTTATATAATTAATATCCATTGTATTGCCACTTTTAGATACCAACGGTGTCTGTTCTGCGCCAATCTCATCGTCGTAAGGGTAGTCAGACTTGAAAGAATCATATCAGCGTGAAGAAGGTGATTCTTGTCGCCACCGATGAACAAAAACTGAAGGCTCTAGTCGATCTTCTGAATATAGATTGACCGGATTCGCTAGATTGAATTTTGGACTAAATTTCATGATAAGTACCTCCGGGAGAAGCCTTGGATGGTTTAATGGAAGGAATACATGGAAGATGTAATGTTTCAACTGGACAATGGCGATGACCCTATTGATCGTGAGGCGATGTCTGGTAAGAGTTGCACTGTTTCTTTTTCAAGAATAATACTTGTTGGCTAAAGGCAAAGATTCAGCGAGCCTCTATTTTAGGAATAATGGGTAACCCTTAATTTCAACGGAAACAATTCTACGATGGATTGGTGTTTCAATTACCATGTATAATTGATTACAAAACAGTCCGAGAAAAATATAACATTGGATCCGTCTGACAAAAACTGTATAACCAGGGACGTTTGTATAATTTGCTTTTTTAAGTTCAAAATGAAACAAGGTTCTTTCGACCTATATATATTTTTTTTTGCCATCGAGACAACATCGTAAAAAAAGATCTATTCTTAAGTACGGTACTTCCCAATTCCTCTTAATATTTTTTGTTACACACACACATGTATGCATTGTATTAGCAATAATTTTTAGTACTGCAGTTTGTATGTTTTCAGATTTTAACACATATTACGACCTTCAGAAAGCTTATCTTGTAATTGATAAACCCAGTAACAAATCCTTATAACTGCATCAAAATTAATCCCGGGAATGAGATAGAGAAACAAATATTTATATCTATTAGTTAGGTACATAACCTAATTGTACAGATCCAGTAGGTGGAAATCCAGGGTAAGCCAAAGTATATGAACTGAACAGTAAAGTGCACTTTTCTAGCTGCCAATCAGGTCACAAAGTCAAACCATAATGACTGCCAGAAAATTTGTAAGTCATGGAGAAAGTGTGCCTCTGTTAAATTACTAGTAATTTGTTTGTGATGTCTTCGCTTTTAAGTGACGTGTGTGACAAGTATCAAACAAAATAAATATGCAATATACACAAAAGTCCTTCTAGTCCAGCTACCACAAATAAATGCATTTTGCAAACTAGGTCACTGGCTGAGTGATCATCGTTAATTCAATCGGATTGGGGTAGAGTGTACGCTAATAATTGTCATTTATATCAATCCATTCTTGGACCGGTTATGTGACTTTTCTTGCATTAAACAAACAAGGAAGTATATAACTTATCTTCGGAAAAAAAGGGAAAACATTCTGAATATTCGAACCAGTTTTGGAAACAGCGTTAAGAGAGGAAAACGTTAAACTACGGGTATGTTGACAGATATAAGTTATATTTCCAAATGTCCCATCTGTTAAAACGGTTTTACACTATTTGATATGCCATTAAATACGCATACGCCTTGATAATAAACAGTTATTATATATGCATACACAATTTGAGTTTCAGGCATTGGTAACTAAGCCTATTTAAAAAACACTCACAAGTTCATATTCAATTTCCATGGACCAGCATTTGGATGTTATGCTGCAACCAAACCCTGCACGAATACACAAGGTCTTTCTACAGCATTATAACAGTCCACGTAATATGTTGCATGGAAATGTTTTAAATATAACTCTCCCCGTCGTACATGCCCGAGATAATGACACTTAAGTACTAAAATAAAATTTCTTTCCGGAATTATAGGTGGTGAGTTTTTTTTGGCTGTAGTTTAAATATGGAAATGAACTTAATTACTTGCAAAATAATGAGCAGTGATCAAGTTCTCATTTGTAAAGAAGAGAATGTTGATAATTTTACGCTGTAAACATCTCATTAAATGATTTAACGGTTGACAATACAAGTAGCTTCTGCTCAGTTCAGGAAAATGTATGAAAACGAGCCCTTCTGTTGTGAGCATTTTTCAACGCGTCTCTAAATTGCTTATTTTTCCACCGGGTACAATCTATGCCTTCGAAATTGAGATATCCTCCTGCTAAGGTCATTTTGACATATGTATCATTTCGAGACCTCTATATAACCAGCATAATGCTATCACCCGCCAGAGTAACTTGATGACGTAGAGTGATTTATTACAGAACTCTCTATTCATTCAAATTTAATAAAGTTACTCAGGCGAACTTCATTATTTCTCAATACTTTGACCATAAATATGATTAATGTCACATTCTAATGTTGAAAAACACCGCTGCTATATAAGCGAAATACCCTAGGGCACGACCAATAAACATCAACAAATCACACGATCTATGAGGCCTCGTGAGGGCATTTTTCCGTCTGATTTGGGGGTTTAAATATTTAAATCTTTAAAGTGCTATAACCTTGACTGGGAATTACGTTCAAACTCTGTCTGGTATTCGAGATAATTGGTAATACGAGGAAAAGTTGGTAGATCAAGTATAGGACTTACCATGTGGATTACCTGACAGTTGCTGGCCGTTTACCAAATGTACCTACGAGGCGCCAGAGACCCATCTTGTCCTTGTCATACATATAAGATCTCGTGACATCAGATAGCGCTGCTGAGTCGACATGCGTGTATCCAGCTGACTCGGCTAGACATACTCGAATAAAGTCCAGGGAGTGAAGTTTTCAGGAGTTACTCTAAGCTTGGCAATATTTTCGGACATTCTGAATACCAGCTTAGAATTGGTCGACGAAATTGAAAAGTCAAGGTGAAGAGGCAACTGGGGTGGTAGTCGTGACAAATGTGCAAATGCACTGCTGGTTCCCTCGCCATATAAGAATGTTTCTCAAGAGACCAGTTCAAAAACGCAAACAAATGTTGATATTTCCGTCTAATTCTACAGAGTTACATCCCCTAGTATACCTTGTTTGCCAAGCAAACTGTTTGGTAAAAAATAAATTTCAAACTCACACCTGAATTACTAGTAATAACAAAGATTGAACTTTTACCAAAGAAGCATTAGCTATTAAAACCAACATTACACATGGGATTAAAGTCTCGAAAATTAATAGTGGTTATTGTTATCTTAATAATAATATGCAGTGAACCCAGGACGGATTTAACTTATATCATGATGGCCTTTATTCGAATAATGTAATTTTATTGGTTTAATTTCCGTTATCCCATTAAATACTGTATTATATATACTCTGCTAGCCTTGTACTCCCTTTATTTAAAAGGGCTTTGCAGGACGCAATAAAATGAACACGCATAGAAAGAGCATTGCTTCGTGTGTCTATTTGCTCTGTTTACGTTTCTATTCAAACTCCGCGTATTGTACAACGAAGGCTTAAACATCGGACAATGTTAAAGTTCACTTATAATTTTCACGGCAACCATCTTACTGCACTATCATGGTAAATGTACGAGTTCAAATATTATTGACCAATCAAATCTTTTCCTTGATACATCTTCATCATATTAACCATGTCGGCGATGATGACCTAGTTGTAAGGCTGTACTAGATATACATACATGCAGGGAGAGAAGCCACGCCCAAAATGGCGACTACCCGTGGCCGTTGAAAGGGAAAACGTTTCTATTCTCCATATATTTATTTGGACGGAACAATAATATTCCAAATGCCACATTTGAGTATGTTGAAGAACAACATTTCAAATTATAGCTAAGTAACTGGAGCCAGAACCCTCACTTTAACTGATGATGACATAATAAAGCCGAAATATATTATCTCTACAAACATGACTTTCTTGTTCGGGGTTTCTCTTATTCAATGTTCCTAGGGCTTAATTCCCTATTTCAACAATATATATGTGTGAGTTGCTCTTGAGTATATACATTGACAACCGCTTGATAATTTTTCTAGCATAAATTGTTGCTTGCTCTAGTTTTCATGACTTTGGTTTTGCAGGTTTAAATGAATTGTAGGCCTACTTTATTGAAAATCTTGAATTCCCTCAAATCTCACGTGAATACGGAGTGACCTCATTATGACGTATCGGAAGCCACATAGACATATAATTACAGGAAGAATGTTAAAAAATGATAATGCTAGTCATTAATACGGGACGGAAGAATTGGGTTATCTCTCTTGACATTAACGATCTTAGGATACAACAGACTCGCGTTATGTCAACTAAATTCAACCGTTCCCCATTAATGTCCAGTAGAATCCTTATAAGACTTCTACTCATAATTAAAAGTCTCGTTTAATGTTAGGATTATATGCCCTAACGAGGTGTAATGTTAATTACGTTCGTTGTCTCAAAATCCCCAATCGAACCGTATGCAGTAATCCCATACCGATGCTGAATACAATACAAGAAACATGACCTCAGCTTGCCACTAATTCAACTAATTTAAAAGGCTTCCAGTTACGAATGCATATCAGGGTGCACGGAGGAATTGGCATAGCCCCCATTTTAGGTCTTTACATTCTAAGGTGCCAAGCTTATCTGTAACACATGATGCACGGCTGTATTTTAACAATTCTGGCCGCTTGTAGTGACAAACTTTGTCGCCAACAGGTACTATACCTCGTTTTACTTGCTTTTAGTGTTCCAAAAATGTAATGACATTTTATTATTATTTTATTAGTTGTTATATTTTATTACGTTCTGAAAATTATAATGTTGATAAAATTATGTCGATAACATTTAGAGCCAAGCCGTGACTCAGTGGTTGAGCGTTGGACTTCTTAGTCCCATTCAATGGACCCGATATTGGTTTGATCGCCCCTGTGGACGTTAGGTATATAAGGGAGGTTTTCTGGTGGCTGCGGTGTTCGCAGGGTGTAGTTAACGAGGCTTCTTCCCAGTTTTCCACCATACACCTGCAGTGCAAGCCGTCATATAAGTGAAAGCATTTGAGTACGACGTTAAACACCAATCAAATAAATCGATAATATTTAGTTGGTTCGCAGCCAAACAGCTTCTTGGACGGTCTGCCAATACATTTTTGTCACACGAAAACAATATTTTGAAAATGTCCTAATTTGCTAAATTTTTCGTATTTAGTACATTATTGTTATTTCGGTGCTCTAATAGCGAATCCCATGAATCATCTTATGCTGTCAACATGATTACAACCTCATCTTTATTCAAGACTGGAAATTAGATGCTACTGTTTATATCAACGGCAACGTTATAAACTGCAGATCATTAACACAATATGCTGCTCATCTACACACTTAAGTGACCAATAAAGAAGGCTGGGTTGACAAGTTATCGCATTATCAGTGTGAATCGATCCCATATATAGGATTTCCTCAAATTAGAACCTATTTCACACACGCTTTATGCTTGAAGAAATGAAGATGCCAAAAGAGCTAATAAAGAAAACTAGAGAGCAACGTTCTATTCAACTGTACATCATCGCCAGTGTATATAAAGAAACACTTCTCTCGCAAGTCACTGGTAATTTCTACCGGTAAAATAACAAAAAACGTACTAATTTAGGCATCTGAAGTTAATCACCCTGCCAACACTGAAATGGGTTGCATAGAGTTCCCACATTGTATTGTGTTTCTTTGTAGGAGCTGCTCTATAATAACTACAACGGTTATGTGAAACTGAAAATAATTAGTAAACAAGAATTTCAGCATGTGCTCTATTATCCACATAATGTTTAAACTTAGTATACATTTATTTCGTGAAGGCACTGGGGAAAGCACAATACATATATTGGGTTTCCATTTTACTTTTACGTCTGAAAGCCTCTTTGTAAATGGATTCCGCGATAATGCAATGCATTTTCTTATGACAAATTTGCTGGCGACATTAGAATAGCCCAATGAATCATTTAGTATTGTATAATAACACGCTAAACCAGGTATTGGTTAGGGTGCAATTGTCGGTGCACCTACATAGATAAAGAAGAGTCATCTTGTATCCCTTGTTATTACGTATACAAGAGTTTTCCCTCGAACTTTCCATAAAACAGAGTACCCAAGACAGTGCCGACACGGATTTAATCAACTCCTAGCAAATAACTGGGTTCCTTCATTATACATTTATTATCAATCAAAAAAATATCCTTGTCATTTGCAAAATTCGTCACTAGTCAATTTATCATTTTTGCAAAATGGTTTATAATGTCAATATATGCGTAGGATGGTAGTGTGACATTTCTGACATCATTCAAACAAATTAATGACATGATCTTGCAATATTTTAACAGGATGCTATTTTTATTTGTATTGTGCAGTTATTCTGCCATAGTCTTGTTAAATGTATAAGTTTTATGATCGACGAAATAAAGTACAATTGATACACACATGATCCCTAAATGACATGTGTTATATAATCCAAGGAATATTCCAAACTGTCATGTCGGTTACTACGGTTATAGTTGTTTAGCACAACATAACAAAACACGTATTTGCCTTAGTAAACTAATAATTATACATAACAACATTGCTTATTTATGTCAAATCGGTTATAATACTGTGCATTGAGATACATATGAACATTGTAACATGACCAAACTGGCCAATATGGAATTTCTTTCGCCAAGGACATATTAATTGGAATACGGCCCTCTTGTCATTTGTCTGCTGGAGAATAGTATAAATGCAACTTATTACATAGATATGCAATGTCAATATAAAAATAAACAATAAAACGCATACGGGAAGGCCCTAAATTTATTTTAAAGTGGAAAAAACTCTCCGTTAAAACTATACAGATTGACAATAAACATTACCCTGGTACTGGGGACCTGGAACAGTGGCGAACAATGCCTGTGTGTTTTGCCTCGTCCAGTCAGAATAAAACATAACAAAAGCTATTATACGTGATTGCCATTTTCCAGATATGAATGTATAATGGAATTTATCCAATAATAAGTAATCGTTGGTAAACAAACAATACATGCTTGTCTTTCGTCCATTTAAGTTATGGAAGGGATGAACGAATAAAGTACCTTGCCATTTTAGAAAGGTGATTTGTTAATTGGTCGAAACGTATTGTTAAAGCGAGCGGTCTCTATTGCAACTTCGCAACCTGTCACTGAACTCCAGTCTGTGTTAGTTTCCATGCATTTATATACATTTTGTGGCACAGCTCGTATCGGAATAATGGATTGTGGACTGCAAATATAAATTTTTCAGTCGTTTCATTGTGACCTTCGGTTGGCTGACTGGTTCAAGGACAAAACATTTTCTTGCGGGTCATCTTGACACCCATCTATCCTGATAGAAACCTTGGACAGTCATAATAATGGGAAAGGTTATGTTGAGTGCTGTCTGCCAATTCCTGAAGAGAGCGGTGTGATTTATATCAATTAAATTCCCATCGAACATTTTCACAAGATACCAATGTGGTCAACAAAACGCCGACTCAACACAATAAACATGAACTTAATATTCCACTCCGTTGACTAAGTTACCAAGGCTTCAGCTACAATAACATGATTGATAGAACCTCGTCGTTTATGTAGACAGAATAATTAAGAGCCAGACCAATTGCAGATCCTTACATTAGTATGTGAAATTGTTTTTATAACAAAAGCCACTATATTTTGTGGCGTAATTTACAAACCAACAATGCACAGGTGTCTTTCAACAGAACTGTGAGTAGTCGCTAACCGACAAGTTATGGTTCACAGCCACAATACTCCTGTAACTTGCAATATCTTACTGAATTAAAACTGCAATGTAGTTTTTAGCTTCTTAAGCAAAACGTGTGTCCCCTGCAGTCCTAATCTGACTAATTGTTCATGTAATTACAAAAAGCGGAACGGGTCTGTTTTTAATGTTTTTATTTCTTCTGAAAATGAAATGTCACCATGGCAAAATCCTTCTGTACGATCCAATCTATTTTGTGGAAGTTTTACATCAATAATTACAGCGAATACCATGAATCCTGCTGATGCTATTCAGCTCCCCATCTTCAACCATTGCGTAAGTGTTTGCTACTATGTAGTAACTGACTGTGTCAATTTTTTTCGAGATGTCATTATCACCATACGCCGCCCAACTACATAGGTAAGTGTAACGCACTACACGTGTGAGTTACAAATCAATGAGTATGGAAGATATTTCCGCAAATTATAATATATTTGCAACATTCATAATAATCTGTTATAGCTGGCTTGTTTAGTGTCCACCCATTGACACGAATACTCGTGTACCTTGTTAAAGCTCCACTTTAATTAGGTGTCGTGGGTGAACACTAAGCAAACCAGCTATAACAGACTATTAAAACAGATAGTCATACAACTGAAGCCATTGGGGCTTGCATACTGAGCTTTCAAAGAATCAACAACGTGGCAGCTCAGTCCTGATGGACCGTGGCAGTTTACCCTAGACGAACCATACCTCGGTGGCACGGCCTCAATGATCCCTAACCTGGCGGCTCGGCCTCAATGATCCATAACTTGGCGGCTCGGCCCTAATGATCCATAAACATGGCGGCTCGGCTTCGATGATTCATAAATTGGCGGCTCGGCCTCAATGATCGATACATACCTAGGCGGCTCGGCTTCGATGATCAATACTTTGGCAGCTCGGCCCCAACGATATTCCAGCGACATTCTTAGTGGGTTGTATCCGTTGGTTTTTCACGTTCACCCCACATAGTTCATTGTATCTGTTTTTTTTTTCTCTTTACTATTTTGTTGTTGTTGTTTTTGTTGTATTAAATTCATTCTTCACTTTTCTTTAAGCTCTGACTTGTCTTTCATTGTCTGTATCATTTCCGTGAGCCTCCCCGGTTCTTGTCATTACCGGGGTTTCATTTACCGGGGTTTCATTTCCCACGTGCATTTGACTTGCATACGAAGATAAACAAATTATAGTTCAATATTCATGCCACGTTCCATTTAAATAATTGTAATTTGCGCTGTTGATAATTAGAAACGGTATTTTGAATGCGTAAAACGCCCCTTGATTTGGCATCATGTACATGGTTCGTACTTTTGATAAAATATCATATAACGTATGGAAGATAATATATTTTAAGATCTTTCCGTAAAAACAAATAGCAAATTTCTGTTGTTCTCTGTGCTAGTTGTTGTTGCTAGACCTATTTTGTCCCTATTTGGTCATAGCCTCTATGTAAAGTGATCAGTTTTGAAAAAGCTATATACATGTATTGAACAGGGTCTGAACAACGGCTAATTGCTTATAAGTAATCTGATTTGGAAATCGATCTGTATTTTTTCTTATCAATTAATGAATTATTTATTTGATTGATGTTTAACGTCGAATACACTTTGTATAAATGTAGGGAAAGAACATTTTGCTTGCCTCCATCGGGATTTGAACTCGGATCTATGGCTAGCAGGGCCAGCGCTTTAACCGATTGAGATACATAGACTGACAGTAGAACAAACACATTTTTATCCAGGTAAAGGCTGTTTATCTATAGATATGGAAATAAATGAGGGCTCCAAGATTTGGCTATATTAAGTATGTCTATATGAATAAATGACAACTTTTTTTGCACTATTTTTTTGGCATAAAACACAGGTCCGAATATTTTGAACACGTGCCAAATTATATCTTAGTTCGAACCAATGATCAGCGATAAAAATGAGACTATACGGCTGTGGAAGGTGTTATCATCTAGTTCTCTGCCTAAGTTTTGCCTTTCGCATAGGTTATTGTAAGAGCCAAATCATATAGCCGTAATAAAAAAGAAGGTCTGACTAAAAGTGACTTTAGAATAATTAAAACATATTTTATGAACGTTGCCATATATTTATTGAGCCTGCCTGTGGCCATCTGGCCATCATAAAGAGATTCAGACTAGAGTAAAACAAAATCAGGGTGAAGTGGGTTTCCACGTTGAACAGTAAGTAACTGCATGTAATATCGTGTATACAGATTGGCTGAATTCCCCAGGTTATTTTTGGCATAATATCGGCTCAACTGCCTGTCAATGTTCGCATGAGTTTGTGTTATCAAACTTATGTGATTTTTCCATTGTCAAATGTTTCCTTTTTTACATTTTCGTTTACTTAATAAATCTAGGTCTCTACAGTTGGACTTTTGCTATATCACCAGACAAAATAATGTTGAGCGTTTGTTTAATATCATTCAAATAATTTGCACAATTGCTAGTTTCCTTTACATCAAACAATGTTTAGTCTCAACATACACAGAATGCTATGTAATGCAACGCATGAACGTAGAGATATAGATACACTCTACTGACTTAAACTATAATATGATTTTTTTTTTTATAAATTCAGACAAAGTGGATGTGCGTACTAATCTAAACAGCATTATAATATGACTTGGTGGTTTCATCGTATTTTCTGGTCATCCTTGGGCTAAAATTTATCACGTGGTCGATGTGTAGACCCCTTAGTACGCGTTATATGATGTCAATTTAATTGACAGCCTGGTTTTAGTAACTGATTTATTGTTGAGCTCATCTTAAATATAGTCATCAAACATATGCTCAACAGGATGATGGGTTAATTACACCCATAAACCCAGCACGGTGACACAACATTCCTATGGGCTGTTTTATGGCTGAAATATAGCATATTAGGTTAACAATTAAATACATAGATTGCAATAGGCAATACAGATATGCGAAAGAAGAAAAACCTTCAGATCTTGAAGGTGACAACTAAGGCTATCTTTAGTATTCCAGTCAAAGTTTGGTCTATTTTTTTGCAGTAATAATTTGAAAATGATCTGAAATAGTCAAATCGGTGTCTAGCATTGATAAGTTGTAGAATGATATGAATTCATGTCAGACTGTCTACAACGTTCACAACCCTGACTTATGTGTTAGTGAATTGGCTGACTCGAAAGCAGCTTATTGTTTTTAGAAAGTTTGCTATAAAGAATGACTTCCCGGTATAAACAATAATGTTGTTGTGTTCATGTCATCTTGGCACACATCGCTCCTAATGCATAACTGTTATTTCCATGATAATGGAAAAGGTAATATTCGGAACACCGAGCAGCAATTTCGAAACAGAATAGGTGATTAGAATAGAGAAATTCAATTTCCCATCGCATATTTATACAGGATGCACATGTGTTTCGCCAGTCGCTGCAAATTTGCTATAATCGTGAACTCGTTACCCCAAAATGCTACTCAGACGCCTAATTGACTAGGCCTGCAGCTCCGGTAACTCGGTTTTAGAAATAGGAATGGATGGAAATTCATGATTACTGGTAAAATTGGCACCAGTTGTGCATATTTATATTAGCATGTGTAATAATCTTAAATTGCACGAGCCACGCTAGAATGAAATTTACAAATAAATCAACCACTTAACCTACAAAATAGTTTTGTTCTGCTTGCTTTAGTATAAACATTTAGAGTAACCACTATTAGTTAAGAGTCCAACATATCCTGCATCTATACAGTACAGTTTTGACTCCCAGTGAAATTTTATTTTTATAACCATGTATTCTCGGTATATGGCATAAAAAAACAGGTTGTTTCAAGAGCTTATAGACAACGTAACTCATCCCTTACGTGTAAATATACCTTAATCCATCTCAGTGCACTTCCAAAGTAACTGTTATCACTAAAGGCTTTAAACACTCCATTTGTTCGCTTTATCATATACGGTAATACCCCTGTTCTTGAATTTGTGCGGAGAATTATGGATTCTGAATAAAATATGTTGAAAACGAATTGAACTGAGTATCAACTGTTATGTTTAACCGGTTGAT
>JAVFBZ010155676.1:0-18549 GCA_032466195.1 Katharina tunicata | reverse complement strand
TCCCGCACAGTCCTTATAATCTCTATATATTTCAACTTATATAAACTAACTGGTAAGTTACACACATTCATGTATGCATGTTTTTGAGCTGCCGGACACTAGACAAGAATCATAGAAATTCAATAAGAGTTTCACAGATATTGAGGTTTTAAGATTTAACACCAAGATAGAATTTAAAAAATCAATGAAAAGTTTGATATACATGCAAGTTTTTAAGCTGCACAACATCAGACTAGAACTAATGAAAATTACTCACAACATCTTGCAAGCCAGCTAAGGTACGGATACTCCTGTTTAAACTTTTCACTCTGTATCAACATAAACACCTGGAAACGGAATATACAACACACTTTTGAATATAATATAGAATTTACATATAAACATATTTCAATTTTTCAAAACAATTATCCATATGGGAACAGAAAATACAAAACACTTTATAATATATAAAAATAAACATTTCCATATCCAAAATACAATAATACATGTGATAACTAATCAAAGCATTTCAACTCTAATAAAGTCACACACGCACCCAAAAATGATGTACTTGTGTTATCACAGAATCCCACAAGTTATTTATATTTTTGTCAAGAAGTAAAAGTTAGAGGTCTGTTAGTTCCACCCATGTTACTCCAAGTCATCGGTTATTATTGATGTTGACTCTTTCAATACATACAACATCGTTCACCGTTGCAGGCTCAAAATATATGTTGATCCATACAAGGATAAATGGTTGGCCCTATTTACTATGAATTCAAATTTATGGCAGGATTTCTCCTGGCTCATATAGGCCTTATACCAGTTATACTTACGTCTTTGCAAATCTTCAAAAGTTAATACATGCAAAAATAAAGGCATTTACAGTAATCTAATAATATAATATTATTAACAAGCTGTTCAGAAAACACAGTGTACCTCCTCTGCTTCCTTGAAGTTCCCAACAGCAGCTTTAGCTTGGGCATAGTTGAAATTAAAGCAGTCATCATTGTAGAAATAACTCTGAAAAAAAAAAGAAGTAAAAGAGTTAAAAACATTGGGTAGCTAAGTACAAACAAGATCTTTGAGTAAAGTAGTGTCAATTTAAAAAAGCTAACTCCCCAATGATGACCATCAAGCATGTTAAATTGATATTGCCTCAACAGACATAATCTTAAAATGTTGTGCTGTGTAAATCGTTCTGGACAAAATGATTCTTCATTATTCTGGGAATTAAACTACGATCACCTGCAAAAGATTCCCGGGAATTGAACTACAATCACCAACAGAAGATTTCTAGGAATTAAACTACAAGCACCTGCAGAAGATTTCTGGGAATTGACCTACAATCACCTGCAGAAGATTTCTGGGAATGAAACTACAAGCACCTGCAGAAGAGTTCTGGGAATAAAACTACAAGCACCTGTAGAAGAGTTATGGGAATTAAACTACAAGCACCTGCAGAAGAGTTCTGGGAATTGAACTACAATCACCTGCAGAAGAGTTCTGGGAATTGAACTACAAGCACCTGCAGAAGGGTTCTGGTAATTGAACTACAAACACCTGCAGAAGAGTTATGGAATTAAACTACAAGCACATGCAGAAGAGTTCTGGGAATTAAACTACAAGCACCTGCAGAAGATTTCTGGGAATTAAACTACAAACACCTGCAGAAGAGTTATAGAATTAAACTACAATCACCAACAGAAGATTTCTAGGAATGAAACTACAAGCACCTGCAGAAGAGTTCTGGGAATTGAACTACAAGCACCTGCAGAAGATTTCTGGGAATTAAACTACAAACACCTGTAGAAGATTTCTGGGAATTGAACTACAAGCACCTGCAGAAGATTTCTGGGAATTGAACTACAAGCACCTCCTGCAGAAGATTTCTGGGAATTAAACTACAAGCACCTACAGAAGAGTTCTGGGAATTGAACTACAAACACCTGCAGAAGATTTCTGGGAATGAAACTACACGCACCTGCAGAAGATTTCTAGGAATTAAACTGCAAGCATCTGCATAAGAGTTCTGGGAATTGAACTACAATCACCTGCAGAAGAGTTCTGAGAATGAAACTACAAACACCTACAGAAGAGTTCTGGGAATGAAACTACATGCACCTGCAGAAGATTTCTAGGAATTAAACTACAAGCACCTGCAGATGATTTCTGGGAATTGAACTACAAGCACCTGCAACAGAGTTTTGGGAATTAACCTACAATCACCAACAGAAGATTTCTAGGAATTAAACTACAAACACCTGCAGAAGATTTCTAGGAATTGACCTACAATCACCTGCAGAAGAGTTCTGGGGAATAAACTACAAGCACCTGCAGAAGATTTCCGGGAATTGAACTACAAGCACCTGCAGAAGATTTCTGGGAATTAAACTACAAGCACCTGCAGAAGTGTTCTGGGAATTGAACTACAAACACCGCAGAAGATTTCTGGGAATGAAACTACAAGCACCTGCAGAAGATTTCTAGTAATTAAACTACTAGCACCTGCTTAAGAGTTATGGGAATTAAACTACAATCACCTGCAGAAGAGTTCTGGGAATTGAACTACAATCACCTGCAGAAGAGTTCTGAGAATGAAACTACAAACACCTGCAGAAGATTTCTGGGAATTGAACTACAAGCACCTGCAGAAGATTTCTAGGAGTTTAACTACAAACACATGCAGAAGAGTTCTGGGAATTAAAATACAAACATACAGTATGCAAAAGATTTCCGAGAATTGAATTACAAACACCGGCAGAAGATTTGTTGTAAGAATTATAATCCAGACCTGCATGACAAACTTGTAGAAATGTCTCACAACATATTGTAAATAGTTTTTGAAGCTTTTGGGCAGGCAGTACATATGCAGAAGCTTCTTGAGCACTGGTGCTCTTTGAGATAAGGGGCATAAGGAAGTAGACTTTTTGTGACATCCTGTGTTGAGTCCTGTATTGTTTGTTGCCAGTGACGTTGAATGAGGTTTCCTTCACCCGTTTTGGCTGACACATCTTCATACATGTAAAAGTGAACCAATCTTAAGTATGGCATTGACCCTCATTCGACAAACAAAGCTTAACTGTTGGACCTTTGTTGTTTGTAAAATAAGTACAGCAGAACACAAAGACCATATAACCAATCTGTATGAATATATATATACCAGTTATCACAGTGATTTAGAAATGACAAACACACGTTTCTTAGATTAATTGTGATTTTCTGCTCTACTAACCATAACTTTGAACAAGAAGTTCAAGTCTTACAGGCCAGTTGTAAGCTCAGAGTGAGACAGACAGTCTAGGCAAATGGTAATCCCATTAGCCAGCTTTACTGCAAACAAATATCATACCACTGACTATCGTATAAATACAACTGGATATTAAATTAACAAACTTTAATGTTAAAGTATCAAAATATATTAATGGTTGTTTGAATACCTTGACAGAATTCAAGTAGATCAGAACATCTTCAAACTGTTTGAGAAGGAAGAAACAAGATGCCATGCACTGTCTTCCAGGAATCGTATCTGAAAGGGAAATTTGATATTTACACAGCATATTCAGTCTCAGTCCCAGACTTAGTCAAGTTACTCTTCAAAAGATTTTTAGCAAATCTAGTCACAAATTTTATTTGTTTGTTTGACTGGGGTTTTACGCCGTACTCCAGGTTATTTCAGTTTTATGACAGTGTGCCAGCCCAATTGGTGAAGGAAACCACCGTAAACCATGCTGGCAACATGCAAGACAGGAAAAAACATTACATAACATTAACAAAACAGGACACCACAATAAATCAGCATCGTGTGCCCCTTAGCTCAGAGAGTACCAGGTCACAGAAGGCTCCCACCCAACCACCCACAGTTAAAATTTGACCATGCCCTTAAATTAATGAGTAAACAAATTGTGATGATGAAAATTAAATGCATTGCTATGTTGCTTAAGTGCATACACCACATTACAAAACTCACACTATAATGGTATTTGGGTCTTCCTCAAATAATGCACTACCCAACACACAAACCTAAATACATCCAAGGGTTAATACTGGAGAAAAGGACCTACATCAAAACAGAAAATTTAGGAGTAGCAGAATCCACTTGTTTAATCTTTTCTATTTTCATACAACGTTCTTACTCACCACATTCACTGGCCGATCCTCCAACTAACTGAAAATATTGCTGTGCTATTTTCTGATGTTCTCTCTGTAACATACAACACACAGTGACACTCATTGTGAATTTGGGTGACATTTACAAGCAAAACATAGCCTTCATAATATATCTGCTTATTTATTTGCTTTTTATTTTAATAAAGGAAGTATGGTGTGTAAGCCCTTTGGGTGAAACCGGCAGCGACGTCACAGACCCCCCCCCCCCCCAAAAAAAATAAAAACAAATTAAAAGATAAACACAGGACACCACACCAAACCAGCTTTCATACATGTATATTGCCACTGAGAGTATAACACCACAGGCATGTCAGGAAGCATATGCCTTCGCCCGCAAAATAAATTTTAGTGACATTTAAAACTTGATAGTAATTAAGCAAAGCATGTGTGGCTTCTAACTTTTGATCTGATGTTTTTAGGTAAATTATGATGCTCTATAATGATTACAGATAAATATATCAGGGCTTTAAATCTGTAAATCTGTTGCCATGATAGAATTAATATATGAGATGGCAGAGCTTCATAGACATCAAAATGTTTACTACCTTCCTGGGCATATTTTATTTAGGGCCATATCCACTTTTAAAAAATGTTTATTCACGGCCAATGTTAATGTGAATCATTGTAGAGTTTCTTTCATATTTTTGAGTGACCCTGGTTTAATTAATTTCAGGGATTCTTGTGTAATGAAATTTACCTTTCTTCAGTTTCTTTAAAGATTTTTTTAAAGTAATATTCTCAACTGGCATTTTAAATTGCTTTCAAGGGTGTATAATTTATCAAACATGCTAAATAAGCCAAAACCTCATTTTACTTCAATATAAAAAATCCTCACACCAGTAATTTATCATGAGCTTCATTCATGGGTTTAAACAAAGCATTGTTTCGAAATGACAAAAAACAAAAACAAAACATTTTTATAACCTTTTTTATTTTTTTTCTACCATACATTTGTCATATTCATTAGGTAGCTAACAATATGCCCGCAAACACTTTATGCTTTTTGTGAGCTTACAGTCACAAAATGAACTTGCAATTCCTTTTAGAAATATAAGTGTATATTGTAGTTGCAATGTTTACAGGTCGATATCAAATGATGTTCATGCCATTAAATCTCTTTGATCACTTTTGACCTGTCTTTGTAAGTTGTAACACTATAAAATTCGATCAAAAATTATGGCCACGAAAACTGGCACCCCTATGATGCAAAAGGTGCAGCCAATTGACGCCCACAGTGCTATGGGACAGGTGAATTTGTTTTTGTTTTTCGAATGGTGTTGTGTCTGATAAAAAAAAACTTAACAACTTATTTGGTATTTACTATTTGTGGACATTTGAGTTTAACAGGTAAGTATTGTTTATAAGAATTGCGTGTTAGTTTCGGAGGAAAAATTTAAATTGCAGCTGATAATGACAAGGTGACTATGGAGGCAGCCATTTTGTTTAAGACAAATTGAAATCATAAACTGAAAGAAGTTTTGGCTTCTCTGAAAATTAATGACATTTAGTTTATGTTAAAACATTTCCAGTATATTTTTCAGAAAATGCTCCATACAAGTGGATGGATTTGATAGATATGTCTAGAAAAAATCAAATGTACTTTCACATGCAGTGACATGCAAGTGAGTATTGCATTTAAAAGAGTGACTGTTGTTAAACTTACGGAAGCTTGTTCTTGTCCCAATGAAGCATTGACCACCCCTTTTAGAATGTACTCCTGGGGTGTGCTTGGTTCCAGGTCCTTGATCAGGTTATATGCCTCAAACACATCATCTATTATACAGACAAAAACACAACTGTAATAGTAAATATATATCTCTAATGAGTAAAGGAAAGGTAACTTGACAAGGATAGACAATACAGGACAATAACAGGATGCAAGAATAAAAATAATAAACACAATAAGATGCCAAACGGGACACCACAGCAAACTGGATTCCTTATGTCCTTAGCTCACTCAGCAACAGGATAGGGGAATTTCTTACAGTTAGTGGATGAAAATTCACCTTGTTTGAGGTAGTAGATGACAAGGTTCAATCTGGCCTCTGGAATGACATCAATTAGAGGTGGTAATACCTGCAGGGCACCTTCCCCACCACGGAAAACAACCTCAAATATAAACAAACAATATATAGTCTTTAATATACAAACACTGATTGTGTCCACTAGCATATTTAATCACTCGGTAGTATTAAATATTATTAACAAAGTTTAGAAGTGCTTCAAGTAGATACAAAATGGTTTTAACACCACATGAAGAAAAGGGATGTAAAACACTGCAGCAAAATTACGGCACTACATCTTCAACTTAGTTACTTTCTATTCCAGTCCTAATTACAATACATAGTTCAGGTACTTTGAATTTTTGATTAAATTATACAGAATATAAACAAATATCCCCACTTTAACAACAAGTACATACATCATACATGTAGTTGTTCTGTGTGAGATTTACACCTGTAAACCACATCAGGTGACAAAATAACATTTTATAATAGTGCACTGACCAGGTTATGTTTGATGAGATCTCTAGCAAATAGAAACGATGGTGAGGCCATGTCCTGGAGGCTCTTCAACTCAGCCTGTCAATTAATAAACATCAACAGAATAAACAGGCATTCACGCCAGAAAAGAACAAAGAAACTCTACATTTTCTGGCATGAATGACTGTCAACCAAGTTAGTTTGTTTATGCCAAGAGAGTTTGCTTTATGTGAGTAGTTTGCTTTGGTATTGTATGTAAACATGTCAGGAGGAAACCTTGTAAAACTACCATGGGCTAAGGTTAACAGAGGGACTCCAACCAAAATTATATAGGACAGAAAATATACTAATACAATAGATGTTAAGCCAAGGATACAAGTATGGATGGATTGAAATCTCTGGTTTCAGGAAATTCAGCTTGCTGTGAATGATATACTAGCTTACCATGCTCTAAGCAAACAACTCTAATTGTAGCCAAAGACAAATGGGAACAGAAACATGTTCTGTTTTCAAATAAAATATGTGGGTTGAAAGATGCGTAGGAATGTTAGCAAGGAAACTTCCAAAACAAAATATTTCAAAATACCTTACAGCCTAGAATTTTTTTGTGAATCAATTGATTGCATTTTAAGTTGTCCTGGAAGTTATTTCTCTTGCATGAGAGCTACGTGTCAGCCCAATAGATTTCTTAGACCATGCCAAAACTTAGATAAATATTTTAATATATTGGGCTTTGATTGATTGATTGATTTAGAAAAGGTCATTGAGAGCTGCTTTTGCCTCCCTGTCCACAACTGTGTTTCCAGGGTAGATATCCAGCAGAAGAGAACTTTGGCTACACTGGCTACTAGACCTTTGTACTGAATGAAAGCAGGATTGGCGGGTACTTGACTCTGAAGCTGTAAATAGCCAAAGGTACGGTAGTAAAT
Source organism: Katharina tunicata (assembly GCA_032466195.1). Taxonomy (NCBI): domain Eukaryota; kingdom Metazoa; phylum Mollusca; class Polyplacophora; order Chitonida; family Mopaliidae; genus Katharina; species Katharina tunicata. The sequence goes on along the minus strand of JAVFBZ010155676.1, from coordinate 10,988 downwards.
CACTGCAGATGACAACCTTCATAAGAGGGTACCTTGGAAATATGGTCTTTAGCCAATTAGATGGCCATGGCTTGAGAACAGCAAGTCACAGAAAGTTCCCTGCTACAAGCAACCCTATGTATACTAAATGAGAGTAAAATATTCAGGGATAGCTGACTGAAGTTAAAAATAGCTCAACACTGTATCCATGTAAAACGATACAAATCCTAATTTTGTACAATATTTGTTTTGAACGAGGTCCAAAATCACTTTTGCTTCTTAAACTGAAAGGTGTTATTTACAGCTAAAAATAATACGGGTATATGATGTACAGTGGGTACTTATCTGACTTGTTTTCACACTGCCTCTTACCTCAGCAGCTTTGCCATTATATAGTCTGAAATGATTACAGGCCTTCAAATTCAGGGCAATAGCACTATCTGGTTGGTGATTCAGATAAACAGCCAATACTTCCTGAAAAAAATAATCCAACAGAACTTTCAATAAAAAAACGTTCATCTTTTGTTACTGGAGCCAATATACTGTCTTTGACTTAAAAGTTACTAACTACCTTAAAGTCACTTATGCACCCAAATATTCTGTATTTTGGGTTTTAACAGAATCACACGAAGTATATATATTTTCATCAAAAAGTCAAAGGTATTCCGTTAATGCTACCTCCAGATTTGAAGGTAAGGTAGCTTAAAAGCCTGGTAAAAGTAAAAAAGGTCATTGATGGTAGAGGTGCCAGAATTTTTAATTGGAAATGTTTCAATCTGCTGTCACAGCTCAGATACACTTTGGGGTACCGACGTCACTCCTAGTCAACCGTGTTAGCCACACCCCTTACAGGGTTCAAAATGTTGGCTCTTAACAAATAAGGTCATTCACTGCGGCTGGATCAAAGTCTTTGTGAGCAAATATGGCCAGCCCTTTTTCCGTTAAATTCGAATAACTGCTAGATTTCTCCTGGTCTGTACAAGTTTTGTAGCCAATGAATAATTTCTATTTTAACGTGACTGTTTTAATTTTTGAACAAACATCAAATCTTGTAAAAATCAAGGCAAACAGAATTAGTTTGCGTATGACTTTAAGCTATATTTTCTTACAAAGGATAAAATTGTACATATGCAAAACTGGTTGGTACATGTTATTTGAATTTGCAATTGAGCATATTGTAAATTTTTTGCATGGTTCAAAAATCATATATATTTACAAGTGTACTCTAGTTAACCCCTGCAGGTTGGCATTTTCTAAAGACAGCAATGGCAAATTAGTTGGGCCCAGGGCTATGTTCAACAATTGACGTAAAAGGTGCATTAAAGAAAACTTGTGGATCATGGCATCCCATCCTGACTGCTGATGGTGACCAATAATGTTTGCATAGCACTGTGTGTGTAATTGTACTTACCAAACTAAGTTGCGATCAACAGTTCTCAGAACTACATTTTTTCGTCATTTCTGCATTTATCAAAATTTTTCTATTTATTTGCTGGAGCAGAAATGTTTTAGTAACTTATATCAAACGTGCAATCCAAAAAATTCTGCTTTAAATGACAATCACAAAATAAAACCAATATTCAGAATAACACTCTAAATATTACAATTACAGCATATGTAGGCTAACATTATTAAAAAAAAATCCTTGAAATAATTAATAAAATTAAAATAAACTGTTGTGTTATACATATACCTGGGAAACATCATAATAATCCAGTTTGTAGTAACAAAGAGCTACGTAAACATTCAATGCCAAGTAATCTCTGCAATAAAAAGAGAAAATGATAAAGAAGGTAAGGTTATGATGAACATTAGTTCAAATCATTTCAAGTTACAAGTAAAATACGTGCAAAAGATATCATTTAATCTTCAAGAAACTCACTTTTTAAAATTGTTGATGATATCATGATAGTTTTACAGCTGGCACTCTTGATGCTATGGATAAAGAGGGACATGTACCCTAATTCCTCAACAAATGAGACCTTAAGGGTTCAAGTTTTTTTGTAATTTATTGAATTTATCGATGTGAATTAGAAACTAAAGTTTACTAAACCTTATATTTTCCTGTAGTTTCTAGTCTGAATTTCAAAATTGTTTTTCTATGCTTCTTGGTTTTCACATAACATGAAGTTTGTTAAGTGGTAAAGGGGTCGAATTTGTTGAGTATTGAGGGTATTATAAAATTAAAATGCATTGTCTAAAGGAGTCAATAATTCATAACCTTGGAGAAATAATGCATCCATACCTCAAAACATGACTATTAGTGGGGAAGGTCAGAATTCATAGCTGAAGCTCTAAGATGGCCAAATGCATTATTTTTTCTTCAAGACAGTAAATACATGTGTTAACACGTGATTCTTCATTTCGTCTTCGTAATACTACTAGCTGATTCCAGATACCCATTAATATAATCATACTAAGAATATTACTATGTAATTTATTTATTTGATTGGTGTAACACCACACTCAATAGTATTTCACTTATATGACGACTTTGCATTGCCGTTGTATGGTAAATAACATGGAAGAAACCTTATAAAAAAACACCCTGCGAACACGGGAAATCTTCCCTAATATATGAATTTGATAAAAAATAGGCTTATACAAATAATTAACCGATGAGCCGAAAGTCAGTCATTTGGTGGAAATGTCTACCTTTTTCTCTCATTTAATGGGCTTGCAATAAAGGTTTCTACGAAGATCTTTTTATATGAACCTGTTTGATCTTGGTACCTCTTTGGCCCGACAAACTTGGCCACAATTGGGCCCCTTAACAAAATATATTAGTCATTGCTACTGACCTATTATCTAGGAGAATTCTTTTGTAGATGTCGATAGATTCCTGATAATGACTACGTAGATAATGTATGGACGCTAGAGAGAGTTGATCCTCTATAACATCCTGTAAATTCTGGTGGTAACTCATCAACCTCTTCTCATCGTTAAACTTGTGTGACAGGTGAAATAATAATCTGTTCTGTAAACGACTCTTTGGACCTGAACAGACAATCATTCAATAAACACAAGCTTCTAAACATCTTCATTAGATAAACAGTGACTGCTGCACAGAGTCACTAGTTGAAAAATAAAAGACAATAAATTTCAGCAGTTAAATGTAACACTACGCTAGGTAAATTTCAGTGGTCACTCAATCAGCGGTTTAGTGCTATGATTCATTTCTAGTCGTTGAACATACAAATATAAACTATACATTTTCGTAGGTAAAACACAAACTTCAAAACACTTTCAGAAATGTAGACTGGTTAAACATTTTAATTGGTTAATAAGCTATACATGTACACATATATTGGAAACAAAATCACTGAAAGAGGCTGCCATATACATGGTGATTATATTTTGCGAGATAAAAATTTCAAAACCGTTAAATATCAGTATCAACAATTTTTTGTTTGTACAAGCACCCATTTACTATAATGTTAAAGTTGTTGTGTATATGAACCTGTGACATCCCCCCCAAAATTCAAGTTTTCCAAATAGCTCGTTCTCTGTTATGTTAGACCAATAAATTACGGGCCATGTACATGTATCTTTAAAATTAGATATGGAAAATGTTGAAATCTGGTAGAAAAAATCCCTGGATTTGTCCTTTTAAGGATATTTATTGCACTTTAAAATTGCTTTGAGTTACTAATTTAAAGATAACTGTGAATTTTTATGACTTTTCTAGTGTTATGTTACCTCTTTGTGCAGCGGTATCTGCCTCTGGATACATGCCTAGGAAGAAATAACAACAGCCCAGGTTTGTCCAAACATCTGGATGACAGCCATCACGGTGAGTCATTCTCTCATACTCCTAGGTTATTTAATGTAAATATTTACAGCTATTATGTATCACTAGACTGGTGCATTAAAAAATATATATTTTGTAATATTTGTTATTTTACCTTGTTGTGTGTTTTGCAGTCTTGATGTTTCTGTGAAAATGAATTTTGTACTTAAAGAGCATAAGTGTCTCAGGCCATGCCAACCTTTAAAGTAACATAAGCACTCAAAATTAAGGTTTAACAACATATTCTGATTGCCTTGATTTTAACCAACTTTGAAGTTTGTGCATAAACTAAAACTCTCTTTCAACCTACTAATTTGATGTTGGAATTATTGGAAAGCATCTAACTTGTACTTCTTGAGAAAAATATCAATTTCTCATGAGATTCTGTGATAGTGCAAAATTTAGAACTTTTCAGTGCGTATGTTACTTTAAACATTTTATTTAAATATCAAAAAATATTAAGAAATATTACAAATTAAAAAATTGTATCTGTCAATAAATTATTGAAAGCCTGGTGATTCCAAACGAAGCCGCAAACATGAAAAACAAAACATACCTCCATAGCTCTCTTGTAATCCCCTAAATGGAAAGCACAAAAGGCAATCCACGAATCTGTTTCTTCATTACCTTTTCCTGTGTTACGGTTGAACTGTAAGGAAAAAGAGAATTGCTCAGTCTCCCTACATGTTTGAGCTAAGGATAAAAATGTTGTTTATTCAAATAATATGAGTTGCTAGGCAATATCAAAATGACTAATATAGAATTTGGTCTAGATCACAACATATCGAATGGCAGGGTTCGAATTCGGGGAAAAGACAGCCATCTCAAGGCGATCTAAAGTTCTTACCAGTCCGTCTAAGTTCTGTACCAGACTACCAGTCTGTCAAACTGAACGCCATTAGAGCAGAAATAGCATCATGATTGTGGCATGTTTAATATATTTTCACAAGTCAGAGATAAAATACTTGAAAATAAATGTTAATACGGTTATATGATCTTTAAAGTCACATACACACCCAGTTTTGATTTTTCAACTAATTCTGTTTGCCTTGATTTTTACAAGATTTGATGTTTGTTAAAAAATTTAAACAGTCACGTTGAAATAAAAATTATTCATTGAGTACAAAGCTTGTACGGACCAGGAGAAATCTAGCAGTTATTCGAATATAATGGAAAGAGGGCTGGCCAAATTTGCTCACAAAGACTTTGATACAGCTGCGGTGAATGACCTTGTTTGTAACGAGCCAACATTTTGAACCTTGTAAGGGGTGTGACTAACACGGTTGACTCGGAGTGACGTCGGTACATCAAAGTATATCTGATATGTGACAGCAGATTGACATATTTCCAATTAAAAATTCTGGCAGAATTTTCAGTTTGTTTGTTGCTTTTAAACTACCTTTACCTTCTAATCTGGGGATAGAATTAACGGAATGCCTCTAACTTTAACTTTGTATGTGATTCTGTGAAACCCAAAATACATAATTTTTGGGTGCATATGTGACTTTAAATAAATGTACAATTATAAGTGAACTTGAAAGGATGATGGCTTGATAAAGGGAAAAGAGATTTTGTTTAGCCCAAGTCAGACAAGATTGAAGAGCGTGAACTGTCGCAGTATTACAATTTGTTTGATTGGTGTTTAACGTTGTACTCAAGAGTATTTTGACCTTTATGACGACTAACTATTCTTAAAAATTTGCGTTGCCGGTGTATGGTGAAAAACCGGGAAGAAGCCTCTTAAAAATCACCCCGCAAACTACCTAAGGTCCACAGGGGGATCGAGTCTATTCCAGGTAAAGTGCAGGCACTGAAGGGGGTTTCGCAGTCCAACACTTAACCACGGCGCGCCCCCCGCGGCATTACAAAGCTACGGGGACACCATCAGCTCAACAAAAAAGCCTTTGTGCCAGTGACTGTTATTTACTATAACAAGGAATTAGTTAACAATTATGTCTTAGAAATGTAAGCTTACACCGATCTTTCATAGACCATTACCAAAATACATTCCCTAGATTCCCATCATAAATTCAGAGTGAAAGAAGTCACCCCAGTCGTGGTCAAGTTTAACATGAGTTATCACGTGCTTGGCTGCTAGAGTGAGAGTCAACTCGTGCAGCAGAAAGATTGATTGTCCTAAAACTTTATAACTATAAACATGAGAAGTGGCCAGCGTTGTTGACAAAGTGTCAGATTTTTGTGATAGGCATACCGATTGTAGCTTACAGTATGGGCGTGTTGGGAGAAAGCATCACATACTATTTTGAGGATTCGGCCCAAGTAATCTTTAATGGTTGGGGGTCATTTAGGATAACCCCAAAACAAATTTTTTCTTAGGAATTTTTATTTAACTACCCCCTTCGCAAAGCAGCGTTTGTGAAAGTTATTTGGGTATATCATTGGCAACTGACAAGACTTGAAGTTGTTGTTGTGATTGGGGGTGTATGTTCACAGTAGTAAGAGAGATTTTTGACGCACTGCAGCCAATAAACAGCTGCCTGCATTTTTCTAGTATATTTGCAAAGGGGACGTAACTCCAAGAGGGTTAGAACAAAATTCAGACATTTTTTGACCAGTCGGCGTTATCTTGCCAGTCTGTCAGAATTTTTAGCTGCCTTGGACTGATGGACAGGCACCAAATTTGAACCCTGGATCAGATAATATTATCTGTAATTCATAATTTACAACCAGTTTAAAATGATGAATATACCTCCAGTAAAGTAATTGCTCCAGTATAATCTCTGGCCTGTAAAAAGTCTTCTAACTTTGGTAGCTTCTTCTTCTTTTTTTGATCCTTTGCACTTGTGTTTGAGCCTGGCCCTGTGGCCGGCTTGGTCCTTGATAGCATCTACAAAATAGTAATTTTAATCATACGTTTACATATTTTCAAAAATTACTGGTTTGCTTTTGGTGGTGGATATTTAGCTGGCGGCAGGCAATCTATCATTTTGCGCTAAGTAGCTGACGGACTCAACAGAAACGCTATTGTTATAAAGTTATAGACAAGGTAAAAATTCCTCAGTGGACATCTAGGCATAGTTTATCAGCATTAACTTACTGTGCATCACAGGTCAACAGTTTACTTATTAGTGGTGAGACTGTTTTTCATTTTTTCCCCATGTGTTTACTTCACAAAGGTTTAAGATGGTATTTACCCAGTTTCTAGTCACTTTGTTAACAAATTTTTTCTTCTTTCTAAACATAGCCTTTATGACTTGTAGCACTCTTCTTTTATAGGAGACTTCTGTACATATTTCTAGCCCAATATGTGTATTTTATCTAAAAATATATATATTATGTTCATATTTTTAGCCCAATTTGGTCCTTTTATCTACAAAAAATGTAGAAATCCATTAGGATTCGAACTCGGGTCTCTGTCTAGCAGTGCCAGCTCTCTCACCAAGTGAGCTACAGAGGCTCATTTGGATGAATGACCAAATTTTAGTATTAAAAGGCAGCGAATGTGTCTCTACGGTGAGAACTGACACATGGACACTGCACATTTTATCTTGTTTGAGGAATTCGGAAAATCTTGTTCCGACATATTTATATTGATAAATGTAGATCTAAAGAAAATGTGCATGCCTCCACCAGGGTTCCAACTCAGGTCTCTGGGTAGAAGGGACAGAACTCTAACCGCCTGATCTACAGGGGCTGATAGCAGAACGAGCAAATTTTTACCCAAATAAAGGCTTCAAATCTCTCATATTTTTGTCAAGTAATCACACTGGCACAGGGATATCCCCTAATTAAAGTCGATAAATAATCTCATGTTCTAGATCAATTCTCAGAGACAAGTTTCTAGAAAGACCTCAATCTCGAATTGTTCTGGATAACCTATTTTAAGACTGCTTTTGATTCGACCAAACATGTGACCATAAAAACTAAAGAAAAGAAGTTATATGACTATTTTACACTTTATCCAATTGCACATATGTTTTATTGCGCTGCACTGCTTTGATTTATTCAACTGGTACATGTTAGTAATAACATGTTGCTAAACATATAGATATTTTTAAGACATGAGAACAAAAAGGTTGGGTACGAGACAGCTAGGGTATGAAATGATTCGGAATGAAACACTTTGGGTACGACATGAATTCATCTGTTCACAGGGCAGGGATCTACAGAGTCTCACTTTGTCCTTCATAAGGACTCATATAAAATCAAATGAGCAGAATTCTAAAAAAAAAACAAATGGTTTAATATTAAACTTACTAACTCTAAAAGTAAAAATCACAGTTTGTCCTCATCTCTGCATTGTACATGGAGCTGTTGCTGGAAATTGCTTCAATATTTCGCATGCTCATTATAAACACGCTTGCTTCTCCTTAAAATGATTTTCTAAATAATCAATTAAGGACTTATGAAAATTATCTGGATACAACATAGCTCACGGAATCCGGAGCTCGTACCTAAGGTAATGCTTTTCAGGCGCACAACTCTAGGACTCACCTTATGATGAGTACGCAAAAGGTGATTCTAGGACAACATGTACATGATCATGTAGATAGAACACTGCAGGTTTAGGATAAGTTCAGTTATGTTTTTTTTTATAACAGAAAAATGTAAGTTTCGTCTCCGTAAAGGCACAGTATTTAACCCGTCGTACAAATAGGAAAAATCGGAAGTTATATCTCTTGCCTTATTTCTCATCAAAATCTTTCATGTGGATGCATTGGATAACAACAACAACAGCACCGAACAAGTGTGCTTGTCGTGTGAAATAATAATTCTATTGATGAATCAACAATATTTAACACATAAAACATCTCAATATCTTCCTTATACATCATTATTTAGCTTTCAGATCTGAAATTAAAAGGGATTAAATTCGGTAAAACTAACAAACCATTTTGGTGTAAATTTCGATAGCTAAGACAAATGTGGAATGTCGCCTCGTTGTGAAGGAAGCTTGCGCACGCGCACTTCAAACTAACAGCTTTAGTTTCGTTTTCTCTTCAGAATCGAAGGCGGAGGGCGAAAGGCTTAAAGGAGTGTCCACATCTTCGCTTTTCAGCGATACGATTCCCCAAAGTTCTTGCTTGTTAAGGTTTGTAATTACTTTATAACTTCCCACAATGCGCATCATCACTGTTTAGAATCGTTGTTGAGAGTTTGAATGGTGAAGGTACGTTGTTCAACTATAGTTAATCGTCTGACCCACATTCAAGGCGGTGTCTAGTGCGAGTGATCAGACCTTTGATTTTTCTAAAATTTTGATAATGTCTGGCGACGTTAGTTTTTTCCTAACAGAAAATAACTAAAAAACTATTGCCTGAGCTCCTCGGACTAGATGGTATCCAAACCAAAACGGCCTCAAGCCACAAAACGTCCCCGAACAGTCATAACAGCCTCACTTTTTTTAAAATTCAAAATGGCCACAGTCTATTTTAGGGCATTCGTATAAAACAGTCTATTGATTCACGTCGGCGACGGACCATCTGACTAGTAGTGGCGGACTAGCCAGGTTGCCATCTATAACAGCCTCACTTTTAAAAAAAAATTAAAATGGCCACAGTCTTTTTAGGGCATTTGTATAAAACGGTCTATTGATTCACTTTGGAGACGGACCATCTGACTAGCAGTGACGGACTAGCCAGGTTGTCAGATGGCACGTTGGCCACTGACAAAGTGGGCCCCCTTATAGATTACAGGAATTTGTATCAATAAAAGTAATTAACAGCTGATTAACCGTTGATTACAAAGTATGTTGTAGTTTTTCTTTAACTATAATAAAGGGAAGGAAGGAAACATACTCCCCAAGAAGCAGCCGATAATCCAGAAATAAAGACGATACTATATTCCCTACCTGTTAAATGTCTCCTCCTTACGTAGCAGCAATAATATTTCCAATATTCCCAGCATTCCCAGCAGTTATGCCACAATCAGTGGAAAAACGAAGAACAGGAATATTGGAAATATTATTGCTGCTACGTGAGGAGGAGACATTAAACAGGTAGGGAATATAGTATTGTCCAAATAAAGGCTTTATTTCTGGATTATCTGCTGCTTCTTGGGAAGTATGTTTCCTTCCTTCTCTTTATTATAGTTAAAGAACAACTACAGCGTACGTTGTAATCAATGGTTAATCAGTTGTTAATTACTCTAATTGATACAAATTCTTTTGCTCGATACAAAGCAACGAGTTAACGAGTCGTATTTTCCAGTTGTAGTAAACCACAAACGCAATTTACATTTCATGAACTTGTGTTTACGACTCGTTAGTGGGTATCCGAACACAAAATCTCGTAAGTACCAGCAACTCGTGAGGAAAGACTGGTGATAACCACACCCGTCCACATGTCCCAAACGCAGCATTAATGAACAGAATGTAAATAGAATAGAAATTTTATAACATTTTATATTTGAGTGCCCTTCTAGTTGGGTATGTACTCCCCACTCTCAATATGGAAGAATCTCTGACATGTTATTAAACTTTTACGAATGGAAATAGTGAGATTCGTTTTGTTTTGTGCTTCTGTAATTTTTTTATTCATACAAATGCATACAAACATTATAGCTGTAATTATGCAACCAATATTTACTGCTAATTACTATTTTTATAAGACCTTTTTTCAAGGATATAAATTATTGAATAATTATTAACTATTTTTCATCAGAATTATACATACAAAATTACAAATACATTAAGTTGCTTTGGGTGTTTAGATCTTGCGTTTAAACAACTTTAAATAGATATATATTTGCAAAAGGTGCAAATAGAAAAAGAAAAAAATTGGAGGCCTAAACCGTTAGTCTGGCAAAGTTATTACCAGCTAGGTTTAGTGACTGATTGGACTTCAGGGTTCGAATTTGGGAAAAATATCCACCAGTCCGTCGGACTGGTGATCTAAAGTTTTCACCAGTCCGTCTGAGTTTGTAACAGTCCGTCAAACCGGAAGCTATTACTACTAATTAGATCAAAAATAGCAGTGTGGCATATTTTCCACATGTTCACTTGTCAAAGATAAAATACTTGAAAAAAATATTAATAAAGCTAAATGTGCTTAAATATATATACTAAGTGTAGGCTACAACTATAAGTAAGCTTCATGCACGGCTTGAAAAAATGTTAATTTCCCGGGAAGCCTCTTTTTTTCAAAAAAATTTCCCGCGAGCACGATCGATTTTATATGCTTACTGTTTAACACATGGCGGTTACAAATAAGTACAGGTCGCGTAATCATCGCACAAATGAAATCTCAGACTGTGATAG
>JAVFBZ010155665.1:0-18549 GCA_032466195.1 Katharina tunicata | reverse complement strand
CTATATTTCTATATACTTCTACTATTTACCCAGAGTTCACAGTGTGCCGTGGATCTAATTAAATTTAATCAAATTACCCAAAATATTCTCGGTGATTTTAATGAAATTTTAATGTATAACTAAAGGGAATAAATATTTTCAAACAGTGAAACATAAAATAACAATTCAATACTTACAGACCTTGAGAGTTCTAACGGCTGTGGAAGCTTATAGACTACTTACAATTGGTATATACTTAATTTAACCCTGCTTTTGATATTTCGTTCTTTCTCTTGATTCCTTGGTTCTGTACTTTCAACTTAATTCTAGTCCTTACTCTATGTACTCTTAACTTAATCTCTGACTAGATCTGTCTTCTAAAGTATCAGCACTCGTCTCTCTTCGTCTCTCAGTGTCTTCCAAAGTATCAGCACTCGTCTCTCTTCGTCTCTCAGTGTCTTCCAAAGTATCAGCACTCGTCTCTCTTCGTCTCTCAGTGTCTTCCAAAGTATCAGCACTCCTCTCTCTTCGTCTCTCAGTGTCTTCCAAAGTATCACCACTCGTCTCTCTTCGTCTCTCAGTATCTCCCCTTTCTTTCCTTGTCTCTACCTTCCCACTACATTATAACTTGTTTCAATCCCCCGCCCGAAATAAAGCTTGACCAAATACTCAATTCTGATTGGTCAATTATTACATATAGGCGTTACCTACACACCAACAGTCGTTCGCTCTCTCATTGGTCAATAATATATATACATTTAAAAACGCACATCATTACACCCTTTACGATGCAGCGATTACAAATGCACAGTACTGTAGCCTATACCATTTATTACTACGTCAAAATATAAAACTAACCATGACATTGCAAATGGAATTCGGGCATTGAATTACTACTTATTTATGCCACGTAATCGTCAAAGGTCAAAGTTGAACCTGTAGGTGAATATTAGAGTATGAAAACGTGTCTTCAAAGGCAACTGCTTCATGTATCATGTAATTCATATGCCATTTGTGATGGACTTTGACTATTAATGTAAGCGTTATGCATCTTGTTGTGTGTAACATCTCATTTCATTCCAACTCGTTTTAATTTTTTTAAATTCACGTAAGAACAAAATCTTACACGTCACCATTTACTTGTAATGAAAACAGGCTTCACGAAAGTCACCGCAGTTGACATGCTAGTCGAGCTGCTTTACTCTTTTTAACAATCTGTGCCAGAGTTGTCGGTCCTTGCACTCTCTTCAATCTCTGTTAACGCCTCGACGTTTTAGAATTATCCTGTCGTTTCCAGAATATAAGCTGTTATTGTAACCATTGAATCGTTCTTGTCAATAATACAATCTTTCCTGTGAAAAATATATTTATAACTGAATACAGTTTTTTTTAAATCCATTTAACAGGTGCGCAATAATAATTAAGCACTTAATTTGGACTCCAAAGTTGAGATAGTCAGTAGTTAGTTATCGCGAGGGCAAGTGTGTGTTAACATAGTCGTGCAGGTCTTGGGCATGTAAAACACCATACGTATTAATAAAACCTTTTGTACGTTATTGTTATATAATATGTAAAATATAAATATATAAAAGTTTGATACAATATTCCTAAAAAAACTAGCTTTTATACATATTAAGGGTTAAATTAGTGCACATTAAAGAAGTCATAACATATAGTTTAATAAACAGTTGTTAGAACTTATTAGAGTGAAAATTAAAACATCAACGAAAAATTATAGTTTACATTTTTGGAGAATAAGATTTTCAGAGTATCGCTGAGTTCAACGCGATTTACAGGAACAGAAACTTGATGACAAATTGACACAGCTTTATCTTTTTGGCTATTTATAAAAAATCAAATGAACAAATATACTATATACAGCGGACCGGGCTCTGCTAATTGGGAAGTTTGCCAGACGATTCGAAACAACTTCATTGGTCGAAACTCTTACAGTCTGAACTACACAGGCTTGTGGCCAATCTGATTACGTGAGAACTCATATGTCAATCAAGATAGATCTATGAGGCCTCGCAGGGACATATTTTCCGCCTGATTTGGGGTTCAAAGATTTAACTAGAAGTTGATTGTAAGATAATCTTGACTACGAAAATATATCCCAAACTTATTTGGGTCTTATTCGATACTTTTGTTTATTAATAAATACCAATCATGTATACGAGGATATCTAGCTCCCTAAACTCGTACCGTTTTAAATCATTATTACTAAGGTAAAATTGAGTTTCGTGGCAGGATACAAGGCTACTTCACAATGTCCAGACGAGGCCTCAGAGATCTATCTTGCGTGACAGGAAATGTCGCTTGATCAGATTGACTCGTGGCAGAACGACCCCGAATTTTCATCAAGGCTGCGAATATTTCCCTATCGGAAGCAGTGACATAGGAACAGTAAAGTTTCACTTAATATTTATAAATTATTTACCTGTTGTTACATTTTCTCGAGATGTCTGTAGGTTATCCAGAACAACTTGAAATTGAGATCTATCCAGAAGCTTGTCTCTGAGAATTTATTTAGAAAATACGACGGTGTATCGATTTTAATTAGACAATAAATTTCGGATACAAAGGACTGTCCCACTCAGCAGACACAGGCCATTGCTACGCATACCAGAGTACTATATCTCCTCTATGGGTACGCCTCTTCAAGATCGGTACATCGATGTGTCACTGCCACCCGGGCCTAGGTCATGCGTCTGGTTTGAGGAGGGTATCAGACCAAACGATCAGAAACCGTCTGCCAGAAGTGGATATACGAACGAGACAAATTATAGTTGGTCCTGTATTGAGATATGGGCATGCACCGACATCACCGTGTCCGATGGTGTATCAACTGGCAGTTTTGATATGTGAGACACTGCCGGAGACCAAGGTTCAGTGATGAATCACGGTTTCTTATTCGACGCGACGAAGACATACAGCTCCGAACTTCGTACAACTGGTGGGCAGATTTTGTAGCGAATATGATGATGTGGAAGCAATATCCCACACTCATATTTCTGACTTTGTGCTGGTTGAGGGGAAGCTGACGGCGATTCAGTACATTGACCAAATATTGTAATCAACCCTTCCCGTTACGGAGCAACATAGGGAGTTGTTTAAGCATGACAACACCAAACCAAACACATCTCATGCCACTGTTGGCTTTCTTCAAAACGCAACGTCAATATGCTGCTACGGGCCTCCAGATCGTCGTCTACGTCAACGTCAACGTACACCAAAACGCTTGCCGAACTGGCCAACGTGTTGCGAAAAAAACAACAACGGAAAGGAATTCCACAGGAGAGAATCACTAGGCTTTGTCCAAGATGGTGTAGAGCAATAATAATAGATCTTTTGATGCAAAAGTGACAAAACATTATTATTTTAGTTCAAATGTATTGGTTCAATAAACATAACAATTATCGACACAATGGACTAAGCAGTTTCAATATATACTTAAGGACTTATTATATGAGAAATTATGTGGGATGCATGCAACATCCGAAAACCTGTTTTTACCACTTTATTTTCCGAGATATGTTTACAAGTTAACACTTTCTTATAAAATGAATTTAAAAAATGTCAAACCCTTATTTTAAAATCCTATAATACTTTAGCCGTGGGAATATGAACAAAAGGAGTAAAAATTGAAGTTTTGTTGCAATATGACAAAGTCTTGAATATATATATAAGCTCCAGGTGGAGGCAAGCAAAATTTTCTCTCTCTACATCTATACAAAAATATATAAGCTCCCAGACGTTTAACTTAAATGTCAATGAAAAGCAGCATGCTAAAGAAGGCGTCCGAGTAAGTGATAAATAGTTCTTTCTTTTACTCTAAAATGGAAAATAAAATTATGATCTTAGATTACCGAGAAAGCAATTATTAAATAAACGATGAGCAGAACAATATCAAATGACCCATGACTAAAGAAACAATCGGCAAAACCTCGCGTAATTTCTCATACTTTCGCTCGGCCGCGATAGGTGTATGAATATGCCTCGAATTGATACATTTTGTTCGCGAGAAGACTTTTCAACGCCGTATGCACATCAACACATAAGCAAACATGGGGCAACTGAGCGAATGTTATGTCTTTAGATGCGCAAAGTTTAGTTTAGTAGTAAATTATGTCCTGCATGTAAAACAAATGGAAGATGTGCAATCTGTCTACATTGGCAGTTCTACCCAGGCTGTGAAAAGTTTCGGCCAAAATGTTGATGATCATATCACGTCCGAGATGATGTGCGCTGTACATTCGAGGGTTTCCGAGTGCTAAAGAAAAGGTTTAGGTCTAGACAAAATCTAGGTTCAACATGTAGTCATTTGGACGCCTCTATGCACGCATGGTATAGTCTAACATAAACACGAATAAGTTTTCAGACCAATATTTCGATCAATGAGGAGAATGAATCCATAATATTTGCTTGTTTCATTGGGGTTTTATAACGTACTTAAGGTTATTTCACTTGTATCAGGGCCACCCAGCCCTATGTGTGAAGCAAACATCGTTTAACGACACTTTCAACACAGAAGACCCCACATGAAATGTACAGAACGAAATACACCACAACAATTCGGCTTCCTGATGCCTGTTAGATCAGAGAACACCTGGGCACAGAAAACTCCCCTCAGCCACACGCAAATCCATAGCATTTGACATGCCTTTTTGAAAGGTCCTCTTTCAACAAACAGCAAGGCAAAACGCTTATCAATCTCTACCAGAGTTATCGTTCCTTTTGAGCTATTTTGGTTTACTTGTGCCAGCGTCTCTTTCAAAATAAGCAGTACTTTTGTAAAAGTATTAAGTCACTCTCAGAAACGTCAAAATTTTCTTCAAAACAATTCAGCTTTAACTGCCCAAATTAGGGCACAAAATTCGATTCTAAATGCGCACTGAATACTTTAAAACGGGATGCTTCTGTCCATTTGGTACTTTCAATACTCGAAGGAATATTTTACTTGCGTACTACGAGACTCTCTATAGATAGATTAGCTTTATTTAAAGTCGATATTTGTACATAATGATAAACACTAGCTTTAAAAGCTAATTCATCGACTATAAAAACATTTAGGATAACAATTAAAAGGTACATTTAAACTAATACAAAAGATATACAATTTTGCAGATGACATACAAAAGACATAAAAGTTGAAAAACATAAATTCAATTTCTATATACAGTTAAAACAAACAGAACTATATGTACATAATTCCCCCTTTAGGGAGTTAAGAAATAAAGTAAAAAAAAAATAAAAATGTTTGTATTAAAATGAATTGAAACAAATACTATAAAAAGCAATATTGAATGAAAAAATTGCATTTTCGTTTATAGCAAAAGGTACATGTACATTCTGTTCCATTCCATTTAGATATCATTTGTTAAAAGTATTCACTTTTCACATTATTTAAAAGAATTTGGAAGATTATTCCAAATTTGTGTTGCTGTGTAAAGATTTTAAAAGTTCAAATGCCAATAGGCGCTGTCTTTTTACATGTAGTGTTGGTAATTTGGCATTTTCAAGTAGAGTGGCATACTCACTGTTGTTGTCTGCATAAACAATCGCAGAGCTCGCTCTTTTTTTTTCTAATTTTTGTATGCAGTCCGATCCACAAAAAGGACATACAAGGGGACAGAAATTAAAATTGGATAAAATAAAGCAATGATAAATATTAGGTTTAGGTTTGATACATAAAAAGTTTCCAATCCTCTTCAGTGCTAATTGCTGAGCTTTTTTACAAATTTTAGAAACATGT
The DNA here is from genome assembly GCA_032466195.1 of Katharina tunicata. Taxonomy (NCBI): domain Eukaryota; kingdom Metazoa; phylum Mollusca; class Polyplacophora; order Chitonida; family Mopaliidae; genus Katharina; species Katharina tunicata. The sequence goes on along the minus strand of JAVFBZ010155665.1, from coordinate 12,815 downwards.
ACAAATTTAACAAGTAATCTACATATACTCCTAATAATTTGACAGTTTCCTCGACGTTAATGTTTATACCATCTGTGTTAACAGACACACACTTTCTTTTCGTTTTCTAGCGGGCCAATAGATTTATTTAAAACTCGTGCTTGGATCAATGTTTGGACTCATTTTCAGACGTTGGGAGCTAAGAAAGAAATGTAAGGAGCGACAACTCTGGAAAAAATTACATTAGAATAATACATATTAACCTTAAACCTAGAATCTTTAACAAGGAAGAGGCTTGTTGAAAAAAATAAGAAGACAAAAGCAATCAAAGATTGTTTGACAATATGCCCCCCTTTACCGGAGTAGGCCTATATACACTTGACAGGATGCAAAACAAAACCAGTTGGTGTAATTAATTAGCTTTACAACGCATATACTTTGAGAGAAACATGCACCATATTTATACTTCACTGTTGTGACAGTTTTTATTAACGGTTGCTGAAATGTAAAGTTTGAATAATTCCGTGCAAGTTTTTGTACGTTATATGGAAGGATGTTGAATGAAAGTTTTAAAATCCTAAGTTGAAAAGCAACCAAGATACAGCCCGGACAAACTTCCCGGACGGACAGAGCTAAATTGCATAATTTATGTAAAAATTTGAATAATTCCGTGAAAGGTTTTCTACGTTGCACATCTACATATATGGAAGAATGTTGTATGAAAGTTTTAAAATCCGAAGTTGAAAAGCAACCAAGATACAGCCCGGACAAACTGACACACAGACACACGGACGCACGGACACACGGGCAGAAAAAGTAAAACTTATACGCCCCCCACCTCCCTGCTCTTATTAGAGCGGGGCAAAATAAGAAGAAAATAAGCAGCTGGAGTTCAATGTTTAGTTTTTTGATTGCACGTGGTTGATCTCTATCAATGAATGTCTCTAGGACCATTTACAAAATATACTGTGGATCTACATTATTACCAAGGTATGGTTTTCTTATGCTTCTGTTTTCAGTTGAGTAGTAGTTAATTTAGCTCCTCGACCAAAAATTGATTTGATCATCTCAGCTCCAAATGGACCGTAGATAAATATGTCTTGACTTTGGTACTGAAGCCGGTAGAGGGCATCAAGACAACACAATGCCATCGCAGGCCCGCCACACACAACTATCTTTTGTTGCCTATCCGTCTTTTTCGGCAAATGTTCTTTAAGAAATGTCTGGCCTATGTTTCCGACGCTTCCGGTCCATTGTCCATCCGGGTCTTGCACTGTGTAGGCAACAGTTACACGTGCGTCTGTGGCGTTTTCGTCAAGCTCGTTTTTAAAGAGAATATTCTCTCTGTCTTTTGATTGGTAGAGAAGAGTTATGTTTGTCGAATCAGATTTGTTATTGACAATAGTTCTAAGGACTTGAATGGCTGGCGTTACACCAATCCCGCTGCAGATAAAAATCACGTGGTCTAATAGGTTGGCTTCGTATTCAGGACCTCCACATGGGCCCAAATATGACACTTTGTCCCCTGTTAATTGAAAAAAAAATCAATTAATGTTTATTAAGGTTACAGGTGCTTTTAAATGAAACAGATTAAACTTTTTAGAACTGTTTAATAATCTTAGGAGAGCTAAATAAAACCTTGAATTAAACGAGCAATGGTACGATATGAAAAGTCCACCATACAATTTGGGGTTAATGTGGATTTAACAAGATACTGAAATAATGTCCACACATTCCGGTTACTAACCTGACTCGTTTAATTGTCAGTGGGTATTTGTTAATTTTATGGGAGTACTATCTATATGGCACGAAATGGATCAAACGAGATAGTAGAATTGGTCCACGCACACAGCTCACCCTGTAGACTCTTGTTCTTTTTAGGTTATCTGGCAAATTAATTCTTCAGATTTTTTTTGCGGTTGTTGTAAGAAAGTTCTGTGATTTAGGTAAAGACCTGATACATAGATTGACGTGTATTTTTGTTCTTAGCTTAACGCGGCTTGCAGCTACTAACTCCCATAGACTTCAAATGTATTACCGAGAGGCAAAACAAGTAAGACATAAGCCTTGTTACTCCTTATGATAAGGAGTAAGGAGACTTTGTATGGATAACAACTTCTTAATTTATTATGAACAACGTTTCTATCTCATTCCAGATATCGTTTTCAATTCACAACGTGTCTATCTCATTCCAGAAATCGATTTCAATTCACTTGAAAGCGATCTCTGGAATGAGATAGAAATGTTGTTCATAATAAATTAAGAAGTTGTTATTCATACAAAGTCTCCTTTCTCGTTGTGTCTTACTTGTTCTGCCTCTCTGTAATACATTTGAAGTCTATGGAAGTTAGTTTCTAAATGCCACTCAAAGAAGCTAAGTAAGACATAGAAAATCTTTAATCCTAATGTTAAACACTCCTATAACAAAATTGACCCCACATCTTTAAATATAGTAAATGTACCTAATTTCAGTGATTCCAGGAATGTGGCCAAATGACCCTGGCTTTCATATCTCACGGCCACTTCAAGTTGACCTTTTACGTACGGGTCAGAAATCGGCGAAATGTATCTTCCGACAGTCTTCCCATTGGCGGGAAATCGTATTTGAATGTGCTGGCCGGGGAATGTTCCCAGTATACTGCCCTTTGATGGCGTGTCAAAAGTCATCTTGACGATTTTTCCATCAGTTGTTATGGATTCGACTTTGGACAGTGTCAATGCTGCGTCTTCTTTCGGATTCAATGCAAAGCTTACGGCATTTTGTTTTAAATCTGGGAGTCGCGCAGGAGCGATGCTAAACGGTTCATCAAAGTAAAGCTCGTCCGGAGGGCAGTTATTGTTCTGTTTCGAATTCTCTTCGGATTTCAACTCGTACAGCAGTCTTTGAACCAAATCTGCTTTCTGGTCAGAGTTTAGCTTCTTTAATTCTGAGTTTAAATTCCTTTGATCAGCTTTTTGCACCCTGAAAATAAGAGTTTAAATTAGTTTGCAGTAATTCGTCTGCATTTTATTGTCTCAATAATTGAAAGTATGGTACGCATTTGATACACATAAACACCGGTTCTATTTCTAACTTATTTGTTGCCTGCAATTATTCAGTGAATTCGTTTGCCGAATAAAAGTAAAAAAAATATCTTTCTCTGTTCAGACGAAGGTTGTACACAATTGAAAACAAAATATCAAGTAACATCCCCTAGATATAATATCAATTCACCAGTAGTCGATGGAGTCCAATCCCAGAAGCACGGTCTTGCCAACGAACTGTCTGAGTACTTCATTGGAAGGGCCCATTACCCAGCCGGCTTTCCCGTCTCGAATCAGCCGCTCTAGTCCTGTCATAAAAAATGAAAAAAAATCACATAGGAGGAAGCCTTGATGAAATTGTACAGAACACACAAAAATTAATGTTAATTGTTTCAGGACAATCTGTTGGTCTCCAACCTGTTTTGGGTACGTGAAACAGTAAATCCATGACGCCGACAACATTTCAAATATACAATTATAGGCCATAGGTTGTAGTTTAAAATCTTTTGTAGACTTGTTATAAGGCCAAAGGAGACTTTGTATGGATAACAAGTTTGTAACTTATTTGACATCAAGGTAGAAGACTTGTGACCAATAAATGAAGAAGTTTGGACATCAATTTTAGAACACTTGTGACCAATAAATGAAGAAGTTTGGACATCAAGGTAGAACACTTGTGGCCAATAAATGAAGAAGTTTGGACATCAAGGTAGAACACTTGTGACCAATAAATAAAAAAGTAGTTTGGACATCAAGGTAAAACACTTGTGACCAATAAATGAAGAAGTTTGGACATCAAGGTAGAACACTTGTGACCAATAAATAAAGAAGTTTGGACATCAAGGTAGAACACTTGTGACCAATAAATAAAAAAGTAGTTTGGACATCAAGGTAGAACACTTGTGACCAATAAATGAAGAAGTTTGGACATCATGGTAGAACACTTGTGACCAATAAATAAAGAAGTTTGGACATCATGGTAGAACACTTGTGACCAATAAATGAAGAAGTTTGGACATCAAGGTAGAACACTTGTGACCAATAAATGAAGAAGTTGTTATCCATACAAAGCGTGGCCACCTTATATTTATCCAACTTCCAGATGCCATTACAAAAAGTTTTCTAGACGTATCTCCGATATCGTGCAGTTTCTCTGCCAAGTTCTCTGGTGTACAAATGACCGACCAAAGTAGGCATTATATTAGACATCCAGTAGCATGGAAATTGAAACTGTATCAAAATATATCCATTCCTTGTAAATCCCTTAGACGATATAACAAAACACAAAGTGTCAAACTTTCCAGCAAAAATAATGCAAATGCATCATTTTACAGAAATATTTTATGCAATCATTAATGATGCATTGTATTTCTATAGATGGATTGAAGTCATTTTGGCGTCAGAGAAAAACTAATTCAACCTCGCTGGACTGATAATATTATAGTTTGTGTCCGCCATACAATTGAAAGAGTAGAGTATAGGCAAATCTCGGTATGGGTAAGGTTTTAAAATCGAGATGACATTAATAATAAGGGATTTCGACTTATGTTCGCACAGTTTCAGTCTGTATATCTGATGACATTCTATAAGTGATAAGGACTACAAAGAAAGTATAGCCAAGTTGCCTTAGTGGTGCATAGTCAGATTTAAACACTATCCTGTATCGGGTGCCCAGTTTTTAGCACTGTATACACTGTGCCCTGGTGCTCTCTGAGCTAAAGCCGATTTGTTGTGGTGTCCTGTTTTGTTAATGTTATGTAACTGTATTGCATGTTGTCAGTGTTGTTAACGGTGGTTTCCTTCACCCATTGGGCTGGCACGCCGTCATATAAGTGAAATAACATTGAGTACGGCGTAAAACTCCAATCAAATAAATCAAACGTGAATGAAAGTTGTGCGACGTTTCAGCTGTGCGTTTATAATATCATCTTGTCAAGGAACTGCTTCAGAAATTCTTGGCATAGTAGAACACGCGTATTCGTAATGCCCGCACAATCAATTGACAAGAAACGTTTTTAAGTTACAAAGGTTTTCTGAAACAGTCCCCATCTTACATCTTCGTACCCATGTCAGTTTTATAACCAGACCCTCCACATGCTTGTAACATCACATCGGTAACTTTCTGTACGTTCTTGGCCGATGCAAACTTGAGCTGCCAACACCAGTGAAGAAATGGTACTCTTGGAAACAAAAAAAACACCAACAATATTTCAAGTGATAACAAATGAGTTTTGATTATTGATAGATAACTAGCATTTGTTGAAATATAACCATGGAGAAATCGAGAAAGCTGTTTGGATCAGCAAGATAAACTGCAATGTTAATAAATTTATAGATTGATTCCATAAGGTCGTCAGCAGTTGACCCCGACCTCTATGTTTATTTGTAATTTTTTGTAATAATATTAAATTATTAAGTTATGCAATACATGGTATATGCGTAATAGTTCAGTATGTACATTGTGTCATATTCCAAAAGTCTCAAGAGCATCGCTTACATAGCTTTAGATTACATACCGTTTGCCACACAGGTAAATAATTCTGGAATAAAGTACCAAATTTTGTTTTTTTGTTTGATTGGGGTTTTACGCCGTACTTAATGTTATTTCACTCATATGAATGAGGGCCAGTCCAGTCGGTGAAGAAAACTACCTGAAACGACACTAGCATCAAACATAGACAAAACAATACGTTTTCAGGACGAAAAACAGGATACCACGACAAATCTGTTTCCTGAAGTCCTTAAGCTCAGATAACCATAGGGCACAAGAGGCTTCCACTCAGCCACTCGCTAAAGCACCAGTGAAATATTCCATTACTTTTAAGGAAAGGGATATTATTATTTACAAGAGGGATAGTGTCACTTTATAAAAATTCGTGAAATATTCTTTACCATATAAATGAAATTGTACATGAAGTTTTCGTCCGGAGATGAGTAATATTCAGTAGGCGCCTCTTCGGGAAATATTATTTAATAGGCCAAGGATTTACTCCTATTGGTGCGATCTTATGGAAAACAGAGTGGAAATCTGCTAACCATAACTCCACGTTCTTTACAAGTACAGGGGACCTTCTCAGATTGAGAGGCAACCACGACTTCGTGTGGAACATTGAAGAGGGTGAAGCCGTCCAATGCACAACAAACTGAGTCAGCTTATTTATCTGATTGGTGTTTAACTTCGTGCTCAAGAGTATTTCACTTACAAGACGACTTTTCGTCGTCGGTGTTTGGTAGAAAAACCGGGATGAAACCTCGCAGAAACCTACCCACGGTCTATACAGCGGAAACTATACCTAAGGTCGACAGAGGGATTTGAACCTTTAGAGGATACATTGAAGGAATTCTCAAGCGACAGAGCCATTCTGAAAAATTTAATAAAGGAATTCACCAACCTGTGAGTCACTTTCAAGTCTTCGTAGAGCGACCAGTCACAGTTGTGCGTGGCTTGATCACATCCTGCAGCAATGGAAAAGGCCATTAGTCGACAGGCGTTGGTATTCGTCATCGATTCTCCAAAATAATCCTTAAACAAATGTAAAGCAGACACCATCTTCAACTGAAAAAATAACTATCAACCGTATCTAATCTAAGGCTAATTGCAATCACGGACCAGATCTCTAGGGGACCATGTGATTAGTAGTGTTTGGGTTGGGACACGTGCGTATAGTTTTCCCACGTGAGGTGCAACTTCTGGTGCTACCTTCTTTCCTTCTTTTATTACCTGAATATAATGCTAACTTGTTTGTGAAACAAAAACAATAATTTAATTACCATTTGAGATTAACTAATTGGCAAATTGACACATGGCTGCTTTCATTCCAAAATAGAGACTCGTCGAGTTTTCCACTCAAAGGTATTGACAGACCATCTTGTATCCCTGTGTGTAGTTTGCAAAAAAAGGTTTATAGCTGAAAAGGTGGCATCACGACTTTAAATTGTATTTTTCTACATAGTACTGACTCTAAATTGAATTTTTATTTTTCTCTTTTGTTTATATTTATCTTTTGTATACAGTTGGTAGCAACATTAAGACGGTTCATTCGGCAGCGCACATTTTGGGGGAAATAGTACTACGACAACAAACAAGATGGCCTGTCATTACATTAGTGCTGGTATTCTTCGGGATCACGAGAAAGGTATAAACCAGTATGGGCTGCTTTACCAGATTCCATGGTATTAGAACTATTGAATACTGATACATGCAGTTACATGGAATAAGTCCACCGTTACAAATTCTGTTTTGAAGGTTCGAAAATAGTTCTTCAAAAAATCAGTATTGTTTGTCCTCAGATAACTTTTTGGTATCGATATTAGTGGAGCATTAAATGAATTGTTGAATTATCATACACACACTTTCTCTGGATAGTAAGTTCCAACCAAATGCTAAAGGACAGGTGTAAACGCAACCTGATTGGCTGTGGTGGCTAGTCTATGACTGGTCAAAAGTATAGGAACGACAGGAACTGCCAGAAGAAGAATACATTATTTAGAGTCTACTCATAACTTATTCCATGCATGGTTTTAGAGATATATGTTTAACTTACGCTCCTGCGCAGAGGCTATTGATATATACCCGTTGTTTTAGCAGCGGCTATACTGGACTGTTGTAAATGTTATGTATCAATAGCCGCTGCGCAGGAGCGTGTTTGGCTTGAGATGACAATAACATCACGATCCGATATGGTTCCTGCTATTTTGACAACGTTTTTAAGAGCCTGCGCGTTTAACCTTTTCTTTACCTGAATAGTCGGATAGTCACATACTCGAAGACCTACGTCAGCATGACCTCTGCTGGTCACGTGCTTCTTAGCCAGGTCAATACAAGCCAATGAGATGCCGTTCCAGCAAGAGGAAGAAAGCATCAGGAAAAATGGATCCACACATTCGTCGTTGGATAGAGATCCTTCACCTAAAACAGTCAATTGAAGATATATTAAATGATCTATTTACGCTATTGACGCCTGGAGTTGTGTTAAAGGTTGTTACACTAATCTGGTAACCGTGCATTTGCCTTCTCGAATATAGTTATTTTGAAAATGTATTGATATTCCAAATAACATTAACCTGTCATGATACAGCAAGGCAAAATGAATTTTCGTTTGTTTTTGTTTTTAAATCATCAATTATCAGATATAAATGTCAATCAATGAGAATGCAATAATTTATCGGCAAATCAGATTTATCCTAGTAAAGCGCTCTTAACCTATCAAACCAATCAATCTGTCGGGTGAAAGAAGACCTTCAGCTACAATAGGACCTGATTGGTTGCCGTGCATCCCAAGGGCAGACCACTCGTCAGTACTGGCCCGAATTTCGTCCTGAAAGTTAAAATGACGCGCAAAGAATGTTATAAAAACGTTATAACCTGCAATTATGATGCACACATTGTATAGATTAATTGTACAAATAATATATACGGAAATCTGATGTTGAAAAGAAAAAGTGCAGAAAATCCTGTAATTTAGCATGACCCAATAGTACATACATGCACATACGGATATGGAATGCTTCCAAAATGATAGGCAGCCTTACGCTTTGTTTATCTTTGGAAACGTAAGGTTAGATAAGTAGCCATCTTTTAACGAACACTACACACCTTTAGGAATAGAAATGTGCTGAGGTTGGAGTAATCCCCAGCATACCCTGGACTAACGACCTGGACAGCGTACCAGTCAGCAAATCCGGCACTGGTCGCCCAACTCCCGTATTTTACTGTCTGATAATCTCCGTTATTCAGCTTCCAGCATTTAGACGACATCGGATACCAAAAATGCCCACCTGATAAAAAAATAAAGATTGTCCTTGAACTATGTATATATCGTTATTGTTAGAAGAAAAATAAATTCTCCCAAATTGTGATGTTATAGTTATATATCTAGATGGTATTCCAGTGTCACTGTGTCAGTGCTTACCGTAGCGAAAGATTCGCAGACTTTAACTTGAGCTCAGTCGGTTAGCTCAGACGAATAGAGCGCCAGGATCGAATCCCGGTGGAGCAAAAGTTTCTTTCTCTATATTTATAAAATATAAGTATAGATTTTATTTCTTTATTTTAATATCTCTGACTTTTTAATAACAATTGCAGTTACGTATAACTTTTGTTGGTTATATTGTACATTCCCAACGGATAAAGGACGTTCAAATGTTATGGTAGAATAGTAGATATTAGTATGGGTTTGTTGGTAAATAAATATTTTAGCGACATTTATCAAAAAGTTACACATAGTACAGCTTTAGGGCCCACATACATTTTCCTTGTTTTTGACTCGGAACCAAAATCCCGACAGAGGTGGCCAACCACCTCTACGTCGTTCTTATACCCATATGTCACCAACCTGAATGTTGTGCTTAACCTGTCGTAATTTGTTGTTTCTTATAATTCATATAATATTTCTTAAATTATATGATTCGCGAGACAAATCGACCAGTCAGAAAACAATTGCTGTTATTCCAACTGAATAATTTGACATAGTAGCCCTGATCAGGAAAAACTGATAATGGTTTAAGAAAGGAAAATAAAGAAATATAACATGCGCATCTAGTTTCTTCTCGGAGTTGTGAATTCGATCTACGCGTACATAAAAAACTGAGCTCTCTTCCTTTACATTTAATAAAATTTGTCGATTGTCGAACTTCAAACAATACATAGGAACTTTGTTCTTTTAACATACACGCTAAGATTTACTTGTCCGCTGTGCAACATATTTGGCCTGTGTTGTAAAACAGTATTGTATTAGGGATTTAAAATTGAAACCACTCGATTCGGGCAGTGCCTTTGGCTCTTATTGTTCGATCATAGAGCTACAACCAATGGATCGGGTTAAAGCTTCAACTCTGTGGGTACCAATATCGTCCTAGTAACAAGAAGAACACAGCTGAGAGTATTTGTCTTCTATATGCCATACCTATAGAGACCTTCCCCTTATATGACTGCGTACCAGCCAAATAACATTAAGGTGCGCAAAGAACATCCTCCAACGTCACTGACAATAAACAAAGGTCAATAAGGTCACACAACAAGACACCACAACAAATCGGCTACCTGATGCCCCTTACAGTAGAATACAACACACCACAGGTTACCCTACCCTGACATAGTTCATGTTCTGTCTATTTAACAAAGTTGAAAGAATAGAAATAAGCATAAACCTGTGGCTGGATCGCTGTAAACCTCTGTGCCCACAAGCTTATCTTTATCCACCCGTCTGAGAATATCTTTAAGAGTGTCGTTGTGGTGATGCCGGAACAACAGGACTGCGCATGCGCCGAGGTGCATAACTAGAATAAAAGAAAACTGACTATCATGTATAATCAATACAGAGTAAAAACAATAACAACATCCAATAAACACGTACTGATCTCCATACTGCAGTGGTATAGGCATTGGAACTTCTGTTTGTCAGTTCGTTGTTGCAAATGTTGAATTGTTGCTTTATTAGGCTTTCACACCATACATACTAAATGTTACAATCTGTCATGAAGACATGTTGCAAAAACCACCAATTGCTGGTAGGAACAAAAAATGACAAGGTATCACCACTGCGCACATCCTCTCGGACGTGATACGATCGTCGCCATTATGGCCGGAACTTTTTCACTGCCTGTCGGTCAAACTGCCAATGTAGACAGATTCCACACTTTCCATTTGTTTTACATTTAGAACATAATTTACCCCTAAATTAAATATTGCGCATCTAAAGCCATATGAAATTCGCTTGATTACCCTATGTTTTCTTATATGTTCATTGTCCATACAGCAGTAAATAGGCTTCCGGCGAACAAAAAGTATGATTTTCCCACATATTCCTACACCTATCAAGACCGTGAAATAACAAGAGATCACGGGAGGTTTTGCCGATTGAGGTATAAAAGAAGGACAAGACGCAAATCATGGATCAGTAAGACAAGGTGTATAAGCTTACAGTGCCAGACACCATGAGAAACAAACCGGCTTCATGCTCCCGCCCGCCCGCCAACGTGAATACATAATACAGGCGTATAAAAAGATGATGTTAATCTCATTATATCGAGATAATAACTTGTTATAACGAGATGATGAAGATGTTATAATGACTTAACAAATTCGTTATAATAGGAAAATTAAGTCATTATGGGTGATAAAGACAATGTAGACAATTATAGGGGGATTACTTTAATAAGCGCCTTTGCCAAAGTATACTCCATTATTCTGAATAACTGTTTATATAACTGGGTTGAAACAAGTAATGCTATGTCAGATTTCCAGTTTGGATTTAGAAGTGAACGGAGTACTATTGATTGTGTTTTTTGCTTATACAATGTCATTTTTAATACACTACAAAGTCGCAACAAACGTTTTGGTACATTTATAGGCTGTAAACAGAAATGCACTTTGGCATAGACTCTTGGAAGTTGGTTGTAGCCGCTTTTTGTTAAGGCCATTCAGTCTATGTATCATTCCGTTAGAGCTTGTGTGAGGTCACTGGGATCAGTTTCTAACCTGTTTGATCAATGTTTGGGTCTAAAACAAGGGGAGCCACTCTCGTCGATTTTATTTTCTTTGTTTATCAACGATATTTCTAGAGATCTACAAACCAACAGTGATGTAGATTATATTTATGATGAGTTCCAGATATGTGTTTTACTATTTGCAGATGATGCCGTTTTATTTTCTAAATCACCAATAGGTTTACAATTGTAATTGGATGAGCTACATATGTACTGTATTAGGTGTGAGCTAACTGTAAATATAGATAAGACAAAGGTGGTTGTTTTGGTTCTACCAATTGTAAAGGAGAAGTCTATTGCGCTTTTAATGGTGAAAATTTTGAAATTATAGATAATTTCTGTTATTTAGGAATTAATATGAAATATAATCTTTCCATGAAAGAAGCACCTAGAATGCTAAAGGAGAAGGCGTGAAAGGCTGTTTATTCACTGAAACAATGTTTTAAGAAACTGTATTTCACCTTGGATGTGAAGCTAGAATTGTTTGATAAATTGGTTTAGCCTATTTTATTATATGGGTGTGAATTGTGGGCGTTTACAGACGTTAAAGATGTTGAAGTCATCCACACTCAATACTTAAAGTACTTACTAGGACTGCCTAAAAACACCCCGAATATTTGTGTGTATGGAGAATATCGAAGGTACACTTTAATTGTTGATATAAAGAGTCGTGTTTTACGATACTGGTTAAAGATATTGTCAAATAAGTCTAGTCTTGTATATTATTTATATTTTGGCCATAAAAACTCGATAATAATAATAATAAGGTTAAAATCAGTCTATAACTGGAGTGGTGAGATTCGCAAGTTATTAGAAGGGCTGGGTTATGGATATCTTTTTGCAAACGATATGTGCTCTGATCACTTAGTTAATTGTACGAAACAAAGAATCAAAGATGTGTTTATTCAAACCGGGTTTCCAACAATAATTCAACATCCAGGTATTCAACGTATAATAAACTGATTTTCCATTTTGGTAAAGCTAGATATTTAACATTTTCCAATTATGTACCATGGAAAACTCTAAATATATTTGCACGCTTTAGGTGTGGATACCATGGCTTACTTACAGAGAAAGGCAAATATGGAAAAATACCAGTATCTGAACGTTTATGTATCAACTGTAATATGGGAAAGGTCGAGAATGAATACCACTTGTTATTGAGCTGCCCATTTTATAGCTCATTACGTAATAAGTTTTTCAGGCGATTTTATCTGTCCTGGCTTAGTATATTATGTAATGATGTGTTTTTTTAAATGTTTATATATTATTGACCAATGAGAGAGCGAACGACTATTGGAGTTTAGGTAACGCATATATGTAAT